>JAPTJF010000573.1:0-34393 GCA_029339195.1 Micractinium sp. NFX-FRZ
GGGGGGGGGGGGGGGGCCGGGGGGGCGGCGGCGGCTGGGGCTTGGGGGGCGGCGGGCGCGGCTTGGGCGGCGGCGGCGACGGCTTGGGCGGCGGCGGGTTGGGCGGCTGCTTGGGCGCAAAGTACGCGGCGGTGGCCTGGATCTGGGGCCACGCAACCCACTTGACCGGCGTCGACTTGGGGACGGCCTCAATGGCCAGCGCGGAAAGCAGGGCGGCCTGCTCTCGCCGCGTTGCCTCAACAGGGCCACGATCCATGGTGGGCCACGTCACTTTCAGGCCCACGCGCACGCCCGTCAGCTTCCCGGTGAAGCTGCGCATCGCCTTGATGCTTGTGACCTCCGCCACAGGCAGCGGCGCGCGCCAGACTGCAGAGGCGGGGGGCGGGGCAGAGCGAGGGAGGCGGGGTGGGCGCTCGTGGAGAGGGCACAGCCGGGTCAGGGTGCAGCCGCGCAGCCAGGCACGCACCACGATGCGGGCAGGCAGGCAGGCGCGCAGGGAGGGGGAGAGAGGAGTGCAGCGGGGGGAGGGGAGCGGGAGGAACTGAGCGCTTCCAAGATGCCGCACAGCTGCCAAGCCATGGGCAGGTTGTTTCAACACACCCGAGTCGCACGGCAGGGGCGAACATGCAGGCAGGAAGCGTGTGCTTCCCTGTGGCGGCATGGGTGGGGGCTGAAGGGCCCGACGGCCGCGCCGCTGCATCCCGCCCCTCGTGCTCCCCCCCTGCCCGCCCTGGTGCCCGCGCCACACACCTGGCTGCTTGGAGCCCGCTGCCCAGCGGTACGTGGCCTGCGTGGCCCACCGCTGCGCCGTGGCTGCCATGACGTTTGCACGGTACGGCTCCCGGAGCTGAGGCGCAAACTCAACAGTGCCCTGCAGCGCCAGCGCGTTGGCCGGCGGCGGCGGCGGCCGCCGGCGGGGCTGCGCCCAAGCCTGCAGCAGGACGTGGGGGCGGGCCGCACGGGGGGACAGAAGCTTGTGATGCGGTTGTCGGGCGCGCTCCGAGCGGGCTGTGGGGGGCGGAGGGGCTAAGTGGAAGCGGTGCATGGAAACGAGTGGCAGGCAGGCAGCTGAGGATCGTCGAGGGTACCCGGCCCCTCCCCGCTGCCTGATACTTACGGTGTTTTGTGTACATATCGCCAGGCACGTGATGGCCCACAGCAGCGCAGAGGGGGCGACAGGCGCCATTCCCTCTAGAGGGGCGAAGCCCCCAGCAGTGCGGCTGGCTGGGCTGCTTCAAAACACTACTAGGGCCAATTTACCCAAAATTGAGACCCTTGGGCGGCCCGTGGGTGCCATGGATGCCCGCGTCCCGGCGTCCTGCTCGGTGGCATGGTACTGTCAGGCCCTTCCCGCCCCATGATCCTCCTTCACCACGCCTCCCCGCAGTCTCGCTGTCCTCACTGCCCGCGGCCTCCTTGCCGGACAGTTCTAGCACTGGTGGACAGCGGAGAACCAAGCTCCAGCGGCACCCCAGAGGGTCTGAAAGCATGTCGTCCGGCGCGCGGCTCTGCGCCGTGCTCCTGCTGCTTGTGGCAGCAGCATCGGTGCATGGTAAGCGTACATGTAGGGAGCAGCGGAGGGCCGCTCGTGGGCGGGGGGAAACGAGCCCTGCAGACGACTGGCTTGGGACGCAGCTTCCTGGCAGCCCCGCCCACACATGCCCCCCTCCCCGCTCCCCCTCCTGCAGGCGAGATCCAGCAGCGCAGCCTGAAGGCTGTGGTTGCCGCCGCAAAGAAGCCAGTGCTGCCCAGGCGGTGCCCCAACATTAGGGACCCGGCGAGCACTGCGGCGTATGACCAGCTGATGCGCCAGCATTCGGGCAGCAGATGCGCCGATTTCATCAAGGGCGTGAAGGATTGGAAGCTGACAGGTGCGTACCGCGGGGAAGGGTTCAACCTCGAGGGGCCGCCGCTGGCCCCAGCCGCCGCTCACAGCGCCGCTCAGCTGCCCCCGCTTGCTTTTGAGGGTTTATTCAGTCTGGATTCCGCATGTAAAGTGCGGCACAGACCCCTGGAACAGCTAGGGGTTGCCAGGATTGTTTTGATTGCAAGCGAGGAAGGAGAGCAGGGGAAACACATTGGGCTGGACCGTCCCTGCCCACCCTGCTGCTCCGCCTCCCCGCCTGCCCTCACCTGTTCACCATGCAGGCCTGCTCCGCCAGGTGTCGCGCGGAAAGGTGATCATCTGCCCCCACAACCGCGCCATGCGGGACAGCTTCATCCGCATCGGACTCTACAAGCGCCCCTTTGACGTGCCCCGTCACGCCATCCAGGCCTTCCGCGCCCTCGTGCGCTCCGGGGTGGCCTTCAAGCGGGTGAGGACGCAGCCGTGAATGACTGAGAGCCAGCTGTGGAGAGGCTGCCCAGCAGGGGCGGGGCGGGGTGTGAGGGAGGGGGCCTGCAAGGGCGCTCTGTCTCCCCTGGCGGGGTCACAAGCGGGTCCCATCCGCGTGCTGCCGCCGCTGGGCATGGTGCGGGGGATCCCATGCGTACCGTACCGCATGCCCAGCAGGGCACAGCAGGGCGCAGCAGAGCGCCGCGTGCCCCGCCGCGCTTGGCAGCGGCTCGGCCGTGCTCCGCCTGCGTCTGCGCTTGCGGCGGGCGGCGGCTCCCTGCTGCGCCTTGCGTCCACGTGTGCTGCTTGGCTTGCCCCTTGACCCACCCTCCCCTCCCCGCCACGCCGAATCGCCTTGGCCACAGCGTGGCATGCTGCACAGCACCGCGGCTGCGGCGCCCTTTGCGCCTCTCCCAGGCTTTCGGTCTCATCCCCCTCCTCCTTCCACACACACCCGTTCCTCTTCCTCTGCAGTCCGACATCCTGCTGCGGCACGGCTGCGGCGCCCTCTACTCCACCCAGAAGATTGGCCTGAAGAACGGGCGCATCACCCTGATCAAGCCAGGCCAGGGGGCGCGCGCCGCCGACGGCGAGGAACTGGTGGTGAGTTTTGAACGGCACATCAGTTTTCTCGTTTCTATATAATGTTTCAAGGACGCCTGAATGGTGCATATCAAGCGACCCCTTTTAGCAGCGTTCCATGGCACCCGTGGACACCGCCCAGGGGGCAACGTATTGTGGGCAAGGAGTGTGTGCTGAGGTGTGACGGAGGGGAGGGCGTGGGGGCGGGCATGCATTGCCTCTGGCGCTGATCCGGTGCCCGGGCGGCCGGGGGGGTCCGGCGTGTGGGGCCGTGGGAACCGCAGATGCGAGGGCTGGCCAGGTGATTGCGGGCGTGGGGCCGAGAGGGCCACCGCTGCCCAGGGTTGTGGGCGTGGGGCCGAGAGGGCCACCGCTGCCCATGGTTGCTCCTGGTGCGGGTGCCACACCCTCGCTCCCCCAAAACAAAAAGGACTCCTCCCGCCGCTCGGCCGCGGCTTAAGTGGGCCACAAGTGAGGGTCTGTTAAGCTTCAAAAGCATCTCACGGGCGCCCCCCTCTGCCGGCCTCCCCGGTGCCCTGGCGCCCCCCGCCCCTGGCCTGGCCTGCGCTGACTCGCCTGCCGCGCCTCCCCCGCTGCTGTGCCTGCTGTGCCCCCGCTGCTGTGCCCGCTGTGCAGGAGCTCAAGTACTCTGTGCTGGGGACAGGCTACAACGTGAGTTTGGGCTGTTGGGTATCATGAAACGCTCTTCTTCTGTGCTGTGTAACTGGGTGCCTGTGTGGTTTGGTTGGAACGGCGAGCCGGGCCGCGCCAGCATGCAGCCTCCTGCTTGGCCCCTTTGTGTGCTTGCTCCCAACCACCTGCTGCCACACGTGCACCGCCCAGGCAGGGCAGACGCACAAGCGCCCCTACTATTGTATGGGTGTGTGAGGTGGGGTGAGACACCCCACACACCCATACAAACACACACACACACACTGACACACACTCTTTGCCCCTCCCTGCCCCCCTGCCCCCCGCAGTCCTACACCGGCTTCCCCCTCTCCTACGGCATGTCCTCCATTGACCCCGGCTTCACTCTGGCCCCCATCTTCACTCTGGGCCCCGAGAACGTTCGCACCCTGGCCAACACCGGTGGCTCTTGCACCTCCCAGTTCTCCACCTCGGTCTACAACTCGGCACAGAGCATGAAGGAGTCGATTTCCGCCAGGTGAGGGGCAGAACAAGCGAGGGAGAAGAGGGAGGGAGGAGGAGGAGGAGGGGGAGGGGGAGGGGGAAGCAAGGGCCCCACTGGTGCTTTACTATACACACTGATCTATAACCATTAGATATATATTTAAAGTACTGCCTGCAACAGCGCTGTCCGTACTGACACTGTTGGGCCGCGGGGCAAGCTGGGAAGGGGGACGGGGGTGTGGGGGCCTCGGTCAGCATTTTTTTCTTCTTCAGCGCCACAGCCGCCCACTGCTGGGCATCCATCCCACTATGCCCAGGACCAGGAGGGCTCTGCTGTGGCCTTGCTTGCTTTCTGGGTTCGTGCCTCTTTGAGCAAGGGGGGGCGTCCCGCAGCCCAGCACATGCAGCCTGCCTCTGCCGCCCAGTGTAGGTGCTCCCGACTGCTCGGCAGTGCAGCAGCACCTGGCAGCCTTGGCACAGGGTTGCCGCCAGGTGGGCTGGCTGGGTGCCAGCTCAGCGCGTGCCAGCTCAGCTCAGGTTTGGCTCAGGTGCTGATGCAAGCGTGGGACTGCCCGTGCCCAGCTTGTTGCTCATCAAACGCTGCTGACACTCGCACCGTGTGGGCCCCCCGCTGTGTGCCGCAGTTTGAGTCTGACGGGCAACATGGGCGCCGTAGCCTTCTCAGGCAGCGCGTGAGTCACTGCTTGCTAGCCCACTTCCAGGCACTGCTTGCTTGCCCACTTCCAGGCACTGCTTGCCCGCCTTCATTGCCTGCTGTGTGCGCGCATGTGGCAACATCAACAGCCCGCTGTGAGGACTTGTTACCCGGCAAAGCATGCTGACCCTGGCCAGCGCTGCAGCGCGCGGGCGGGCACCCTCCCACCTCTCTCACGCCGGCGCCGCCCAACGTATCCCTGGCCCCGCCGTGCCTTCCTCTCTCCCACCACTCCATCAGCCATGTGTGCAGCTCCTTCAGCATGGTCTCCTCTTCTTCCCACACCCACCAATGTCAACCCAATGCATCTTTGGACCGTGCCTTTCCTTCCAGCCTAACTCCCACCGTGCCTTCTTTCCACTCTATCATGTGTGTGCAGCTCCGTCAACATGGCCTCCTCCACCTCGGTCACCTCCCACACTTCCCAGCCCACCCCCTGCCGCCATTTCCTCCCTCGCAAACACTCCCTCTCACACCGAACGCCGCTCACTCCCTCCCCCCCAGGGGACAGCAAGTGGGCTGGGCTGTTCTGCGACCATCCATTGCGAAGCACCCCACTGCTCACTCCTTTTGCGACCCACTCCACGTGTGTGCAGCTCTTTCAACATGGTGTCCTCCACCTCGGTCACCTCCCAGACCATCTCCACCAACTCTGGAGCCAAGGTGTACCTGGGAGGCTACGGCCTGGCGGCAGGTGCGGCACCAGCCCCCTGGCGTCCCGAGCCCCGCCTGCTGCCCACCCCCTCCATCCCCTCTGGCTGTGCCGGGCCTCGGACCCTGCACCCCCCACCTCCGCCCCTCCCTCCCATCCACCGATGTTTCCCACCTTCCAACTGCCCCTCCCCCCCTGCAGGCCCCGGTGGTCTCACCCTGGAGCCAGGCTTTGTGGCCAACATGCTGCCACTCATGCAGGCAGCATCGGAGGACCGCTATGACTCGGTGAGCATGCGCTGTGTTTCCTTGTTCGTGCCTGCCTGCCCTGTCGGCCTGCTTAAAGCCCTTGCCTCACTCGGGCCGCCGGCAGCGGCCGGCTTCATGGGTCCGGTTTTTGTGTGTCGGAGGGCTGTCGGAGCGCCTTAGTGTGTGAGGCAAGCAGAGGGGAGGGGCTGCGGCGGTGGGCTCTCGCCGACAGCTTGCGGCGCGCCGACGGGCGCAGAACCGGGCCGAAGCGCTCCCTCTTGAGGCACTCACTGAAGCGTGCCGCCTCTGTACCGCCTCCTGGCCACTCTGTACCGCCTGCAGTTCTCCCTGGAGGCCCTGATTGACAACTACGGCACCCACTACATCCGCACCGTGTGGTACGGTGGCCTGGGTGAGTGCGCACCTCCCCTCTCCTGCCGCATGTCTGTCACCTGCCAGCACCCTCCTGATGCCACTGTCGAGTCTAGTCTAGTCTAGTAGTTACAGCTTTTCACATTCCAAGAGGGTTCAACTTCAGTTGTCACTGTCGAGGGTGCCATGCCCATGCTGGTGTGGAGGGCAGGCTGCCTGCAACAACTTGCTGCGAGGTGTGCACACCCTGGGGTGAGCCGGCACCAGCCCCAGGGGGTGCCCCTCCTGCACACACAAGTGTGTGTTTGGCAGATAACTCACCCCCCAATCACGATGCATCCCCTCCCTCCCGGCAGCCTCCGTCATCAACCAATTGACCAGCCAGTCCCACTCCTCTTAGCCCACCCTCTCAGCCCCTGTTTAGCCCCCCACGCCCCCACACACCCTCCCTCCCTGCAGCCTCGGTCATCAACCAGATGACCAGCCAGTCCTACTCCTCCCTATCCTCCCTGGGAGTCTCGGTCAGCATCGCCGTGCAAGCGTCCATGGTGCAGGTGGGCCGCCCGCCATGCTTTTGCCTTACTCAAACTGCCGTTGCCTCGGCTTCGCCCTGCGTTGCTGTTTGGCAAACAAGCATGCCACTGTCTGCGGCCCACGGGCACCAGCCTTGGTGCTGTTGGGGGCAAGCATGCCATGGCTGGCCGCCGCAGCTGGCTTTCGGGTTTCGTGGGGCAGCCTTTCCGCTGCTGACGTGGCGCCCCCGCGGCGCGCTGACGTGGCCCCCTCCCCCCCCCGCCGCCTGCAGGTGTCTGCTGACGTGGACTATGAGAAGACCAACAGCAATGAGGTCTCCTCCGTCTCTTCGGTGAGCACCCCTCTACAACTGAATGCATGGGAGCATGCAGGAGTACCTTTTGTGGTTGTGTGGCTAGGCAAGCGCTCGTCTGACTGCCCACACACTCCTGAGCAACTGGGCGGCTGAGGTGGCGGGCCGGTGGAGGGGAGCCGGGCAGGCACCCGGCCTCACCACCCCCTGCTGGCCCCCGTACCTGCCCCTTCCCCTCTTCCCATGTGCTCACCCCGCCAGCTCCCACGCCGACCCTCTTCTTGTTCCCGCCCCGCTTCACCCCTGACCGCTCAGTCACCCCCCTCCCCCCCCAATCCAACTCCCCCGCTCTGCAAACATGTCCCCACGCGCTCACCCCTCGGGGTCTGTGCACCCGCACCGCCCTCCCCACCCCACCACCCCCCCGGCGCGCGCTTGTGCCTGCCTGCCTCCCTCCCACCCCGCAGACCTCCTCCCAGGCCCTCAATCCCCTCGGCGCATGTGCCACCAAACGGCACTGGTCCTCCCTACCCACCACCCCCCCTGTGCGCGCTTGTGCCTGCCCGCCTCCCTCCCGCCCCGCAGACCTTCTCCCAGGTGCTCATCCCCTCGAGCGTGCCCCTGGCCCTCACCTCCAGCAAGGTCATCGAGGACGGCTCCCCTCCCTCCCCCTCCTTCATCGACTGCGTCCAGTGGACCACCTCCCTGCGCCTCGCAATGGAAGGCGAAAGCAGTGCGTGGGCGGGGCAAACACTGTCCTAGGGGCTGCTCTGGGTTGTTTAGTCTAGCCCTGTCCTGTCGTGTCCAACTCGAACCCTGGGCACTAGTGGCGCACGGCCATGAACACAAAGGGCGGGTGCCCGGGCGCCGGCTGCAGCGGCGCGTTGCGGGGCAGCAGGGCAGTGCTGTTGCGGGGCGCGGAGACGGCGGCAGAGCGGGGCGGGGTACGGGGTTGGGGACGGCGCCTGCTGCAGGGGCGCTCACCGGCCTGAACCTGCAGCCGCACCGCAGTGCTTGCACCGAGCGCGCTCGGTGGGCCGACGCGCCCAGCGCACCGCCACGTGTGCGTGTGTGCTTGTGTGTGTGGGGTGAGTGCGCCAGAGCCAGCGGGGCAGCGCTCGAGTGCTGCTGGCAGGGTGGAGGGGCCCCTCGGTGCGCCCACCCGCTGGCACGCGGTGTGCCCGGCCATGCACCCCACTGCCACCTTGTTCCCAATCCTCAAGTCCTCAAACCCGCACACACCTGCCAATTCCTGTGGTGGCTGGGAGGGTTCCCGTCCACTGCACCCCTTTGCTGACTGGACCCCCTTTGGCCGACCCGTGACCCCTGTCCTGGACTCCCTCCCTGGCTCTGCGCATGCTGCAGAGTGGAAGGCCCCCGTCCACTACACGCTTGCTCCCATCACTCAAATCTTCTCCTACCCCCAGCTCTTCCCCTCGGTGAGGCCCCAGGGATGGAGGGACAGCGGGCGCCGTGCGGCAGCTGGCAGCAGCGAACTCTATGTTCCTGCCGAACACCTCGTTTTTGGTAATACACCGGAGTTTTTGGTAACCATTTTTGTTGAGGAAGCAGGATGTGGTGGTGATGGCCACCTCCCCATCCCACGGCCCTCACCCGCCCCCAGCGCTCCTTTGCCCCTTGGAGAGGGGCCTGAGAGGGGTGGCTGAGAGAAGGACACGACCCGCATCGGTGCAGGGGCGGGGTGCAGGACTGGGGGTGCAGCCACCCTTCCCCAGAGTGACCGCGAGCCCCCGCGGCGCGCCCAGCCAGCCAGGCAGCAAGCCAGCCGCCCCACCTCGCCTCCATTTTACCAGGGTGCCTCCTCCCCTCCCCCTCCCCTCCCTCTTCATACCTTCAGGACTGGGCCTCAGTGCTGCCCGCCATGCAGAAGCAGGTGTACACCTACCAGGTGCGGGTTGTACTGCTGACCTGTACTGCTGGCCTGTACTGCTGGCCTGCACCTTTTGGGGCATGTAATCCTGCCCTGTACCGCTGGCCTGCACTGCTGGCCTGCACTGCTGGCTGTGTGCTGAATGGGCAGGGGCTTGAGGCGGTGACTGCGGAGGGGCACGCCTCACGTGTGCGCTGCCCCCGAAGCAGGCGCCGAGCCTGCCGATGCACTGACCACTTGGTTTTGCATGCTGTGCCTCCCGTCACCCACCCCCGCCTGCGTATGACAGATCACCTGCGGTTATACCGCCAAGGACAAGGCCATTTGGGAGAAGAGCGTGGGCGACCCTGGCTACACCGCCTGCAAAAACGAGACAGAGGCATCGGTGTGCGTCACCGGAACGTGAGCTCACCTGTTTGCCTCTGCTGCTGTGCTTGCTACCCTGGCTGGGCCGGCGGCGTGCGCCTGGGTGCGGCTGAGGTCTGGCCTACCGCAAGTGCTGGCCACGGGTGTTTGTGTGGCCCGCTGGGAGGTCAGCGGGCACAGCACGCCGCGTGCCGCAGGCGGCAGGGCAGTAGTAGTGTTGCGAGGTTGGAATGCAGGCGGGTGGGGCAGGGTGCCTGCTTTGGTGCAGTGCAGGTGGGAGTGGGATGGTCGGTCGTGGCTGGGTGGCACCGTGCAACACGCCATGTGTACCGCGACCGTCTCGTACTCCGCGCGCTTGGCTCACGTCCCCCCTCCCCCCGCGCCCCCCCTCCCTCCCCCCGCACCCACCCTCCTGCCCCGAGCGCAGCTACGAGAGGCGCAACGGCCAGTGCAACACCTGCTATGGCGACGGCTCCGTCATCGGCCCCAACTGCAACTCCACCTACACCCTGTCGTGCTCGGCATACGCCTGCTACTGCATGCCCAAGTATGCCAGTGACCCAGAGGCCCTCAAGTTCTGCTCTCCCCTGTCTCTCAACCCGCCCGCCCCCCCGGCGCCCTCCATGGCCGAGCTGTCCGACCGGCGCAAGGCGCTGAAGCTCAAGTAGACTGGGGGAAGATCAGGAGGCACGGGAGGCGGGGAGGCACGGGCTGCACCCCACCGCCCATGCCCGCCCCCCTTCCCAGCAGCCCTTTGGTGCACGCACTAGCCACCCCACTGCCCCCTCTCTCTGTCCCCACCAAGCCCCCGGGCTCAATTGCTGCATAATAATACTGCGAAAGAAAGCCATGCGCCTGCGTGGCGCCAAAAACGTGCGCAACCCCACCCCACCCAACGGTGCGCTATGTGACCATCTCCTCCCCACTCTCGTAAGGGATCCGCCCCGCTCACTTGTCTATGCATGCCAACCCTCAGCTGTTGCCTCACCACCTCGAGCCCGATCGTGCGCGCTGCTGCGTTGCCTCATTGTCCCTCTCAATGCACCCAGCCCCCTCCGCCCACCACCTTTCACACCCTCCATGCGACCGCCAGGCCGTCGCCCACCGGCGGCCTGCCGGCAAGCTCCACCCCAGCTCTTCCGCACTCACTAGCCAGCCGCCTCACGCTGCTGTCTGCCATCCCGCTGCCATCAACCCCCTGCTGCCTGTCACCCCACACGCTGCCAACCTGAACAGCCCCGGCCCACGGCTCAGCGGCGCACAGTTGCCCACCCCACGCCATCCCCCACCCACACTTGACTTGCTGTGCCACCACTGCGCTGCATCTTCACCCCCAAGGGCACCCATCTCGGCTCTCTCCCCTGTGTCGGTCCCTCAGCAGCTAGGGCCCATCCCTAACTCCCAAGTCGCCCGTGGGTATGGGCCCCTTCCTAGCCCCGTCCCTCCCAGATAAGAGCAAGGCACTCGGCACGCGTGTGTGCGCGCATGACCGCCCCAGACAAGCGCACGTGCACACACACATGCCACATTGACACGCTGGTGTAACTCTCTTGCTCGCCAGAGCTCTCACAGGGAGGGGGTGGTGCCCAGCTCACGCGTCGCAGCGCAGCGTGGCACAGCACGGCGGCAGGGTGGGCGGCAGTTGGGATCCGAGGCGGGCAGGCAGCGGCTCAAACCATCATGGCAGGCAAGCCAGCAGGTCCGCGCCTTAGAGGCGACAGGGTAGCACTAAAGGCTTGGAACACGATATGAGAGTGCGGGCAACAGTGGGGGGGGGGGGGGGATCATAACAAAGGATATGAATGCAAGGGCAGAAGGATGCCTTTAAGGGTCGGGTCAAGGCTCAGATCAAGGAGCCGCCGGCGCCTGCAGCAAAGTTGGCAGGCCCGGCACCGGCGGGCCTCGCCCCTTGCTGCTGCTGCTGCGGGGGGGGCGCGGGCCATTGCAGGGCCGCGCCGCCCCCGCCGCCTGGCTGGCTGCTGCCGAGCGCAAACGGGTCGAAGCTGCCGCCGCCTGTGCTGGCGGCGGGGGCTGGCCACTGAGAGTGCTGTCCGCTCCCGCCCACAAAGCCGCCGCTGCTGCTGCTGCTGCTGGCCATGCTGGGACCGCCCAGCTGCAGGCCTGCAAATGGGTCTGACGGCGCTCCCGCTCTCACCCCATTGCTGCCCAGGCCGCTCTGCCCAAAGCTGCCGCCCACTGCCCCCTGGCTGGGAGGTGACACCCCAAAGCTGCCGCCGAAGCCGCCGCCTGGGCTGCTGCCCAGCTGCTGCTGCCCAGTCCGCAAGCCAGCGCCCCCGCCGCTGCTGCCGCTTGGCGCTGCTGCTGCCGCCGCCGCAAAACCCCAGGCTGGCTGCTGGGCAGCGCTGGCTGCGACTGGGCTGCCGCCCAGCGACAGGGGGGGTCCCATCCCCCTGCCTGCCCCCACCTGCCCCCCAGCCAGCCCAAACTTGCTGCCGCCGGTGGTCGCCGCAGGCGCCGCCGGCCGTGCGCCCATCCCTGGCTGCTGCCGCTGCTGCTGCTGCTGCAGCTGCAGTCCTGCTAGCAGGTTGTCGCCGCCGCCGCCGCCGCTGCTGGCCGCGGCTGGCGCTGGTTGCGCCCGCGCCGCACCGGCGCCTCTGCTGCCTCCACTGGCGCTGCCGCTGCCCACAGGTCCCACTGCTGTGGCTGCCATCCAATCTGACGCAGCTGCAGGGCCGGCTCCAGCCTGGCTGCCTCCCCCAAGCCCTCCATTTACACCCGCCGCGCTCGCTGTGCCCGCTGTGGCGCCGCCGCCGCCGCCGGGCAGCCCGCCATCCGCTGCCCCGCCGGCCCGCCCCTTCTCAATCTGCGCCAGCACCTCCCGCACCGTCTTCATTGCTGCTGTGAACTGCTGGGAGTTGAGGGTGGGGGCCACGAGCAGCGGGGCCAGCGTGGGCAGCACGCGCTCTGCCGCCAGGCGGGGGCCCCACTGCTTGGCCAGCGCGCCCCCCAGCGCCAGCACGCACATTGCGGTGGGGGCAGATTTGTCCACGGCGGTGACCTGCGCATGACGGAGGAACATGGCGCACAGAAAATCTCTCAGAAAGTACTGCTGCAGCGGAACAGGGACAGCAGTGAGGGAAGAGTGCGCCAAGAGGGGGCTCCCCCCGAAGGGGCAGCACATGCGTGGCGGTGGGGGCGGGACTGGTCCACAGCGGTGACCTGCGCAGCGTGGCACGATGTGGCACAGCAGGCACAGCATGGCTGGGTGTGGGCAGGGTTAGGGGCAGTGCGCTGGGTGAACGGCAGGGCGTGCAGCAGCAACGGTCTGGGGTGGGAGTGGGGCGGGCAGCAAGCAGGCAAGTATTTAATGGGGGCAGGCAAAGAGTCAGGCAGGCAAACAAGCAAGCAAGGCGGGTTGAAGACCATGAGTTCGACCCTCTTGCGGTTCCGTATCCCCCACCGGCCAGCCAGCTCGTGCATTGCTCCACACGACACGCGGAAACCGTATGATTCGCTTGGCTCACCTTGACTCCCGTCTGCAGCATCAGCTCTGCCTCCTGCTGATCCATACGCCCCACCAGCCGGCTCATGGCAGCAAAGGCGCTCACACGCACAGCGGCTGCACACGCACGGGCGCGCGCGGTGTGCGGGAGGGGGGAGGCAGGCGGGGGCAAGGGGTGTCGCAAGCATGAAGGTACTGCGGGAAGCGTGGCATGAGCCAGGGCGACGTGGACGCATGCAGACAGGGGGAGGGCAGTTCCTGGAACCGCCGGACGCGGCGGAAGCGGCTGGCCGACTGGCGGCGGGCGGCGGGCAGGCCACATCCCAGACAGTTGTCCCCACCCACCAAGCGTGGCCCCTGGCCCCTGCCGCCAACCAACGGCAGGCGAACCTTCTCAATTGCCCACATGCCCGCCCACCCCTTCCCTCCCTTCTCTTGCTCCCTCCCTCCCCCGCCCGCTCTCACCCGACGTTGTGCCCAGGCACAGCGCATGCACAGCTGGCAGCACCGCTTTCTTCAACCCCTCGTAGTCCAGCGCATCTGCCATGGCCGCCGTCTTTCTCAGCATCTCCTCCTGCGCCCGCACATCCCCTGCAGGCACATGGAAGCAAGGTTGTGCAACAAAAGAGCACTGGTGGCACTGGGGGGAGCGTCGAACAGCACTGCCTGCCCACGTGCATCTTCCAAAGTTGGCAGACATAGACAGGCCTCATGCCTCCTGCAGCATGCGGCACAGCAGGCACAGCATACGGCGCTGGCACAGCGCGCACGGCAGGGCAGCGAGCGTGTGTCGGCGCTCCTCACGCCGAGGTGCTGGATTTCTTGCCAGTCCTACACTCCGACAGGGCCCGCGAAGCAACAGCAACACGCGTGGGCTGCATGTGCAGCAGCCAGCCAGCGCCAGCAGCCGCATGTGCAGTGACTCCCCACGGCCCGCCCGCCCGCACTCGCTCGCTGGCTCACCGTGCTGCGCAGCCCGCACCAGCAGCGCCGGCAGCACCTGGGCCGCCGCCGCCGCGGGCATGCACTTGCCCAGCATCTCGGCATTCTGCACCAGCAGCAGCAGCGTCTCGCCCGACGCGCTGGCCAGCAGCGGCCTGCGCCAGGGGCAGTAACAATTTGGGTTCAAAACCAAACAAGTGGGACACACTAAACTGACGGGCTTGCCTTGCAGTTAAAAATGAGCTGACATCGGATGCTGCTGCTCCCCAGCGGCCGTCTGACGCACTGCACATCTCTGCTCAGCCCCAGCTGATTGCCAAGGCAGTCGCTGTTAACAGCCCCAGCTGACGAGGACAGCACTTACTTGAGGGCGGGGAGGGTGATGTCAGCAAACTCCCCCGCCTCCTGCTGCCGCACGATGCTGAGCACGATGGGCAGCAGGCTGGGCTGCAGTTGGGGGTCGCGCAGCTCGCCCAGCAGCGGCGGCAGCACCTGCACATGGGTGGCATGGCCAGACAAGAAAGGGCTTGAGGAACCAGAGGAAAAGAAGAGGAAAAACAAAAGTATGTGGGGCAGCTGGGGTCGCGCAGCTGGCCCAGGAGGGGCGGGGCTCGAAGCACTGCACACGGCACAAACCAGCGTGCTGTCGTGGCGATGGATGCTACACCGGCAGCCGGGCGAGCAGCAAAGCAAGACAGGGAGGGGACGGGAATCCCGGCAGCACGACGCACGCACACAGACTGAGCATGCACACACCTTGTAGCGCAGCACGCGGGAGTCAAGCTGGGCGCAAACAATACACCAAACCAGCCTTGACCGCGTCGTACACCATCAGCACATATGCACACCTTGTAGCGCAGCACGCGGGAGTTGAGCCGGGCGCACACACACACGCACACAGACGCGCACGGCACGGGGGGGGAATGGGGACGCGGGCGCCCCGCGCTCGGGGGGGCGGCCCTTCGGGCGCGCCCTGTGGGGGGAGTGCGCCTACGCGCACTCCCCCAGGCCATGGAGGGGGGAGGGAGGGCTGGGGTGAGGCCCTGGGGATGACGTCATCCCTCGGTACCACAGCGCGCGCGGCGGCGCCACGTGCCACAAGAGGCGCGCGTCGGTCGGGCTCTGTGCCTTTCCGAAACGTCTCGAAATGACTTTTTTTGACACTCTTCACAGTGAAGCTCGCTCAGACTCGGAACCCAGCACGTCGCACAGCGGCTGCCTGGTAGCCGACTCGGGCACGCCGGCCGGCGTGGACCCTGACGGCGCCGGGCCGTCCGACCCACAGCTACCCAAACAGCTCACGCGAGAATAGCTAAAGCGGGAGGGGCGTCCTAAAGCGGGAGGGGCGTCGGGTTCAAGGGCAGTGGAAGCGATGGAGGCCCTCGAGCGTAGGCCTGTGCCTCTGCGCATCTGTGACACCACACCACCACTCACGTCGCCGCCGGGAAAGGGCAAGACGGGCAGGGAAAAGGGGAAGGCACCTGCCGCCGCCGCCGCCGCCGCCGCTGCCGCCGCCGCCGCTGCCGCTTGCTTCCTGCCGCGCTGCCTATGCATTGCTTACGCTCCCCCCCTCACCAATCCAACTTTTCCCATGCTCGAATGTAAAGAAAAGAACGGCACAAGGGGTTCCCCCGGTGCGATCAAAAGTGCGGGAGACACATGGTATACTATACACACACACACACACACACACACACACATGCACACACCTTGTAGCGCAGCACTCGGGAGTCGAGCTGGGCGCACATGGCGGGCAGGTCACGCAGGAAGGCGGCCTTCTGCAGGCTGTCCCGCTGCAGCATGGTGTCCAGGAACTGAGGGGGGAGCGGGAGGGGGGAGGGGAGGAGGGGAACGAAGCAAGGTGCTTTAGGGATGGGCTGGTGCTGCCACACAACTACAGCCCTTCGGCAGGCTGTCTTGCCGCTGCAGCAAAAGCGTCCAGGAACTGAGGGGGGGGCGGGGAGGGGAGGAGGAGAACAAAGCAAAACACATTATGGCAAAACGATGCCGCCACGCAACTACCTCCTGCAGGCGGCACCGCCTCTCCTGCCAGCGCAGGGCATGCCCCCACCTTGAGCGCGCGCAGCAGGACGTCGGATTGGAAGTACTGGCAGCCGGCAAAGGCGGCGGCGGGGGGGCGGGCGGTGGCAATGGGCGCCAGCATGGCACGCAGCGGCTGCTCCAGCCCCATGGGCACACCTAGGGAAGAGGAAGGTGTGGAGAGCATGCCTCTCTGTGTGAGATGCATGCATACATGCATTTTAAAAGGTGTCGGCACCCGGCACGACTCAACTGCTCCATCCCCAAACCGACAGCCCATGGGGGCAGCATTGCCCACATTGCCAGACTGCTATGCGGAAGTGTGCACCGGAACAGTGCACCCACCGACCCATTGTCCCTCGCCCACTCGCTCACACCCGGCATGCCGACCAGCGTCAGGCACGCGGCTCTCTCCATCTGCATCTGCTTGGCCCAGTTCCACCCGTATTTTAACACAAGCCAAGAAAGCCATGCTCGCCCTTCCTCCCACACCCGGCCCCACCCACCCGACATGTCCATCAGCGTCAGGCTGTGCACCCGGCTCTCGTAGTCAGCCAGGCTGTGCCCCACCGGCAGCAGCTGCCGCCGCGTGAGCAGCTCGAAAGCCACGGCGCCCAGGGAGAAGACATCGGCTGCAGGGGGGGACGCAGGGAGAGCACGGGGGAGGACACGGTGGGTGAGGGGGAGGTGGGCGGGCGGGTGGGTGGGGGGGGTGAGGGAGGGAAGGGGGCAGCTCGAAAGCATGGCGCCCAGAGAGCCACGTGGGCTGTGGCGAGGTGGGGTCGGAGGCCGCAGCAGCAGCTCGAGTTTGTCAGCCGGATGAGATGAGCAGCTCGATAGTGAGGCCGGCTCTGGCCACCCTGGCGCCAGCCTTGAAGGTGGCGGTACCACCCCCCTGCCACCACGCTGGCAGAACCCCCGGCCACGCTGGCGGTACCGCCACCCACCTGCCCCGGTCACGCTGGTGGTACCGCTGGCCACCAGCTCCGGTGCCACATACGGCAGCGCCGGCTGCAGGCAAACAGGGGGGGGGGCGGGCGGGCAGGGTGGCGTCTGCCGGAGCGAATCCACAATAGCAGGAAGGGCGGGTGGCATGCAGCAAGGGTGCCATGGAGAGTGATGCACAGCGAGTGGTAGGATGCTGCCTGCAAGCTAACCAGCTAACCAGACCACCTCTGCTTCCCAAAACCTCTCGCCTTTCTCGTGCACTTATTTTGCAAGCAGGCCGCTCACCTGCGTAACCTGCTGCAGTATCCAGCAGGCCTCCCGCTCGCTGCACTCGTACGCCGCTACACAAGCAGATGCATTTCTACTACATGATAAGTTAAATAACACAAACCTGCGTGACCTGCTGCAGTATGCTGGGCTCGCGCTCGCTGTAGTCGTAGGCCCTCTGGTTGGGGGTCTGGAAGTCTTGGGGGGAGGAGAAGGCACAGCCGGCGAGCTTCCAGGCGCCTGCAGGAGCGCTCGGGGCGGCCAGGGTGGGCAGGGGTTTCCAAGGTTCACCCCTCTGCTGCACTGCGCTCCACCGCACTGCTCCTTCTACAGACTGTAGATTGCGGCCCGTGCTGGGCGGGATGCTGGTGGCCGTGCCAGTTCGTGCTCTCTGGCTCCCACCTTCCCCCTCGCGCATCTCTCTCCCGTTATCCTCGTGTCATGTACACAGGTTTTGCTGCTGGGTGGCGCGCTCACCGGTCTGCGTGATGAGGATGCTGGTGGGCGCGATGCCGCGGTGCACCAGGCCCGCCTCAGAGTGCAAAAAGTGCAGGCCGTCGGCCACCTGCAGCAGGCCGTGCTTCAGCTCCAGCTCTGCGTACGCAACACAGGAATGAATGGGTACAGGAGAGGGCAAGAGTGGTGGTGTGAGTCAGCGGACCTGTGCATCAGACGCCAGCCCAAGCAGGCACGTGCCCAGCGGGCGATCCTCGCTGCCCCACCGCCTGCCCTGCCCCGCCCTTCCGCCCCACCGCATGCCAGATTGCCTGCCCGGCCCAACCCTTCGGCCCCACCGCAAGTCCAGCCCAGCCCAGCCCTTCAGCCCCACCACTTGCCCCTCTCAGCCCTTCCACCTCAACGCCCGCCCACCCGCCATAGTGCCCCGCCCCTTGCCCACCAGACAGCCGCAGCTGTCGCCGCTCCGAGGCCAGCGCGGGTGGCAGTGCTCCGGCGCCGCCCCCCACGGTGCCCGCCCCGCCCAGCAGGTCGGCCAGGGAGGCAAATACTGGCTCTGTGATGAAGACGAGCTGGGTGCGGGTCTCCTCCAGGGGGGAGATGAGGCGCAGGACACAGGGGTCTACAGGGGGGCGGGCGGGGCGGGGACGGTTGCGAGGTAGTGCAGACAAAAGAGAGGAAAGGAAGTAATCTGCATTGCACGCCCCGCTGCGGCCCCCGGCAACCAACAGGTACAGGAAGCACAGGGCATTCTGCAGGCAGGCGGAGCCCGTGCATGCTGCAGGCGCACCCGGGGCTGCCGGGCGCAGCTGCACGCACACACCGAAGCGGCGCGCTGGCAGCAACACCACTGCACGCACAAAAGCATTGAAGCAAGCAAGCACATGATCAAGCAGACGCGAGTAAGGAGCTAGGCAAGGCAGCAGGCAGGCTCACGTTTGAGGCGGGCTAGCGCCTGCACATCATGCCGGCACTGCTCCAAAAACAGTTCCAGCCGGCGCGCCGAGGGGCGGGTGAGCGCCCCGCCGCCGCCGCCCCCGCCATACAGCTGCTCCTCCGCCTGCGTGAGCTCCCGTTTGTCCAGCACCCAACACGCGACCAGGGGGTGGGGCGAGCCTGCAGGCGGGTGCCGGCGGCGGGTGCCAGCGGCGGGTGCGGCAGCTGTCGGTTACGACGGTTGTGGTTGCGGTAGGGCGCAAAGCGTTCCGTCTCCGCAGCTTGCCGGCAGCGAGCAATTGTCATGATGCTGATCATAATGTTTGAACATGAGCTGCTGCCAGCATTGAAACAGCAGCAGCCTGGCAGGCACAGCCTGGCAGGCGCGCCGCCGCCAACCGCACTCACCCTCCTTCTTTGCCCTTGCCGTGAACACCCGCCACAGGCCGCCCGGGCCGGCGCACGCCGTCTGGGCCCCAACATGATACGCAAGCAGACACTCCGCTCCCAAAGCCTCTTGCTGAAGCTTCTTGCCCAGCTGCTGCGCCGTCGCCGTGGCAGTGGCCGTGACTGCACTAACCGCACTCCCGAGCTTCTCCGTCCACTTCTCCAGGCCGCCCTTCATCGTCGCTAGCCCCGCTGTGAGCGCCAGGTACGAGCGCTCACCCAAGCGCAAGAGCCGTCTGGGGGCGGTGATCCAAGGTGCTCCTACTGTAAGAGGCACCACAGGATGGCAATGGTGTGATCCAAACACGCCAGGGACGCCCAAACCGCGTCTTGCAAGTCGTGCTGTGCATGTCGCGCACGCGCAGCAGACGGCGCCGCCCGCCGCCGCCGCCGGCACCTGGGCTCGCCGGAGGAGGAGAATGTCTGCCAGATTTCTCCAGTGCACCATATAAAGCCCTTTTCGTTCCCATTTACAGACGCGGCCAGCAAGCGGGAGCCGCTGTCCATTGCTGTGCTGTGCTCCACTGGCCGCCTCCGAGGGGCAAGCCTCCCTGCGGCACGCCTGCCGAGGTCGCCCAAAACTATGCAGTGGCACGCTGGAGTTTCTAGCTCAGCAGGGCGACGTGGTATCAGGCAGCGCGGACGCTGCGCGTACTGGCGTCTGACAGCCTGGAGTGCAGGGCGGGCATAGTCGCGGCGGGCGGGGTGCCCTTCCTGGTGCGCCATCTGGCGGTGAGCGAGCAGGAGGAGGAGCAGGTGGCCACGGTGGACGTGCTGTCTGACATGGCATACCACAGCTCAGACCACAGCGTGGCCACCGTGGCGGCGGGCGGCATCCCCGCCCTGGTGTGCTGCCTACATGGGGGGCGCGTCCCGGAGCTGCTCGAGTCGGCGGCACGGGCGCTGGGCAACGTTGCGCACGACTGCCCGGGCAGCAGGGCGGCAGTGACGGCGGCGGGCGGCACTGCAGACTTGGTGCGCCTGTTGCGCAGCGGCGTAAGCGATTGGGTGAAGGCAGAGGCGGCGGCAGCCCTGCGCTCCCTCACGACTGGGAACCTGAGCGAGGGCCCCGCTGTGGCAGCGGCTGGTGGCATCCCCGCCCTGGTCGGGTGCCTGCGCAGCGGCGCTGATGTGCAGGAGCAAGCCGCCGCGGCGCTGCGCACGCTGGCATCCTGCAGCCCCGACATGCAAACCGCCGTGGCGAGCGCAGGCGCCATCCCTGCGCTGGTGCAGCTCCTGCGCAGCAGTGCTGGTGACCAGGTGCAAGCAATGGCAGCTGAAGCACTCTCGGCGGTTGTTGCCGATAGCCCAGCCAACAAGGCAGCAGCGGCAGCGGCTGGCGCCATACCCCTGCTGGTCGCCCGGCTGGGCAGCAGCGGCGGCGAGGCTGTGCAAAGGCAAGCGGTTGAGGTGCTGAGGCACCTGGGTGTGCTCTGCCCTGAGAGCAACGCTGCGATTGCCGCAGCAGGCGGCATTCCAGCCCTGGTGCAGTGCCTGCGCAGCAGCAGCGGCAGCAGCAACAGCAGCTGGGAGGGTGCGCAAAGCGGGATCATCCTTGCCCTGGCCAACCTAGCCAACGGCAGCCCGGAGCGCAGCGCAGCCATAGCTGCAATCGGCGGCGTGCCCCAGCTGCAGCAGCTGCAGCAGCACAGCGGTGACAGCGGGGTCAGGGAGGCAGCAGACGTTGTGTTGTGCAGCATGGCATGCAGCGGTGAGCCCCACGCGGTGGCAGCTTGTGAGGCCGCCACAGCAAGCAGCCTGGCGATGCCCCAGCCAGCCGTGGAAGCAGCGGATGCGGTGGGTGCAGAGGCTGTAGCAGCTGTGGAAGCAGCAGATGCGGTGGGTGCAGAGGCAGCGGTAGCCGTAGCGCTGGAGCCAGCGCCCGCTGCCCCTCCAGCAGCAGCTGCCAGCGCTCCCAGGGTGTGCGCAGCCGAGGGGTGCAGCAGCACCGAGCACCTGCGCCGCTGCGGCGGGTGAGTGACGGTGTTTACAGTGGCGGAACACTATTTGGCATGTGTGCGGCCCTGTTGAGGCAGCAGGCAGCCTGAGTGGGCTCGACAGCCAGGCTTCTTTGGGATGCTCACATACAGCACGGCTGTGGTGTCACTGGTGTGCCTGCCTGAACCTTCCTGGTGAGCGACTCAGATCACTGCCCCATGCGCTGTCCTTCCGCTGCCCCCGCCCTGCAGGTGCCGCATGGTCAGATACTGCAGCGAGGCGTGCAAAAATGTGCACTGGAAGGCGCACAAGCGCGAGTGCCGCCGCGCTGCGGCTGCTGCGGCGGCGGCGGCGCAATGACAGCCACAATCCTAATCAAGCTCTCAGGCGTAGGTCGGAACTGCAATGCATGTATTGTGTGTTTCTTGAACCTGAGGAGGACTTGCGCTGTATCATGTCACTGTAAAGCATGAACCGAGGCACGGTTGCTGCCGCCGCGCTGCATGCGGGCGGGACCCAGCTCAGCGGCAGCGGCCCGGTCAAAAGAAGTGTCGGCGCGGACCCTGCTCCACCCAGTGTGCCCTTGCTACGGCTCCCATCTGTTTTACCTGCCAGACCACTCGCACAAGCAGCCCATCAGAATGGCCACTCCCGCATCGCCCTTCAAGCCAGACATTCTGCGCGGCAAAGTGGCTTTGATAACTGGAGGTGGCAGCGGAATCGGGCTGGAGATCACTCGGCAGCTAGGTGGGAAGCGGCGCGCGATGTCGGAGAACTGCCGCCCCGCCTGCCCAGGCCATCAACTGACGGCCAACACATGTTGCTGCAGGCCTGCACGGAGCTAGTGTGGTTATTTCGGGCCGGCGGGAGCAAGTGCTCAAGGACGCCTGCGGCGCGCTCGGCGCCCAGGGCGTGGCGGCGCACTTTGTGCAGGCAAGGCGGGTGGCGCTGGCTCGCTGCCTTGGGCTGGCAGGCTGGCACGTCTTCCCCCACCATCTGCCCAGCTTTCTCTCCTGCAGGGCGACGTGGGGGCACATCGAGGACTTTGAGCGCATCCTTCTGTCTGCACCACCCGTTTGCCTGCTGCTGACCCCCGCCTCCTCATCCCGGTGCGTGCAGGGAGATGTGCGTCGGTTTGAGGACTGCGAGCGCATGGTGAGCGAGGCGGTGGCGCGCTTTGGCCGCCTCGACATACTGGTCAACTGCGCAGGTGGGTGCTGACCCGGTCAGCCGATGCTGCAGGGGGTGACTGATCAAGCCTGGGATGGGTGGGCGGGCTGCGCAGGTGGGGGGGGGGGCGCGGTTTGGCCGCCTCAGGTGGGTGCTGACCTGGGCACATTGGCTTTTGGATTTCACTGCAATCGACCACGGAATGTGGTTTAGATCTGGGGCTGGATCGACCCACTGGGCAGGTCTTGGATGCATCCACCCCGCACCTTCCTGTGCCCCCCCGCCACGTGTCACTCGCCCCACCTCTCTTCTCTCCTTCCCCTGCAGCCGGCAACTTCTTGTCCCCGGCCGAGCAGCTCAGCAGCAACGGCTTCAAGACGGTGCTGGAAATTGACACTGTTGGAACGTTCCACATGTGCGACATTTTTGTGTGTGCATGTGTTGATGTGGGTGTGACGTTTTATGTGGCCCTTACTGCCAGCAACGGGCACTGTGCCGGAGGTCGTCATCACACTGGGAATGCCCTGCATGCGAGCTGCGTGCACTTGCGGGGATCGGAGCGAAGAGCCAGTTGCATGCATGCGGCAGCCCGGCCAGCGCCCGCTGCAGGCAAGCCCAGTGCATCTTGTCTCCCACCCCGCTTCAAGGCCCGCCCCTGCTCTCCTGCTGCCCTCCCCCGCAGATGCCGGGCAGTACCTTTCAGAACACCGCTCAAGGCCAGCAGTGACTGCTTGCCAATGCTTTGTAATGCTGCACTCGTGCCCCCCTTCCCTTGCTCCGTCCCCCTGCCTCCCGCCGCTGCAGGTGCCGGGCTGCCTTTAACGCATTGAAGGCCAGCGGGGATGCCGTCATCATTAACATTTCGATGACGCTGCACTACGGGGCGACCTGGTGGCAGGCGCACGCGTCGGCAGCCAAGGTGGGTGCCGCCGCTTGAGTCGGGTGGGGAAGGGGCGGCAGGAGCGACGGCCGTGGCTGCGAGGGCAGGTACGGAAGGCAGACGGGGATGTGGAGGGGCAGGTGCAGGCAGGCCGGCCTGCGGCCGGGGTGGGAAATGGCGCCCACGTCGTGCCTGCTGATGCCCTGCTGTGCCTGCTGTGCTGCGCTCTGCTGTGCAGGCGGCGGTGGACTCGCTCACCCGCAGTCTGGGGCTGGAGTGGGGGCACTACGGCATCCGCACAGCGGGCGTGGCGCCCGGTCCCATCGAGGGCACAGCAGGTGGGGGGAGCGGGGCGGGGCGGAGTAGGGTGCACGGGTTGCTAACCTTGTGCTTGCTGCTGCTGCTGCTGCTGCTGCTGCTGCGTTCGATCGCTCGCTTTTGCCCCACCCAAACCCTGCGGCCCGCCCCAACCGTCAGCCTGGGCCTCCCTGTCTCAAGTTGCCTGCCTCCACTGCCCTGCCCCCTCCCGTCTCACCTCCCCACTGTCGAGTCGACCCGCTCCTCCTGCGCCTTGTGACCTCCCTCCCCTGGCATGACCCAGCCGGCCCCCGGCAGCAGCGCCCGCTCACTCCCCCGCCCCGCCCGCCCCCGCCGCCTCACAACTTCATATTCACAACCGCTTCCGGCGCCCCCCCCGCCGGCCCGCTGGCCCCAGGGCATGTCCAAGCTGGCCCCTGGCAGCAGCGGGCCCCTCGCTCCCCCGCCTCACGCCCCCCCCGTCACAAACTCATCATTGCTACTGCTGGCGCCCCCCCGCCCCGCCCCCCCCAGGCATGACCAAGCTGGCCCCCGGCAGCGGCGCGGCGGCAGCGGTCTCCAAGATGGTCAACGCCTCCATCCCGCTTGGGCACATGGGGCGCGCCTGGGACATTGCCCAGGCCTGCCTCTTCCTGGCCAGCCCGGCAGCCGCCTTTGTGACAGGGCACACGCTGGTGGTGGACGGCGGGGAGTGGATGTGCAAGTGAGTGCCAGCTGAATTAGCTCTGGAGTATGCTGTTGTTTCTGCGCAAAGCGGCCATAACAGGCTGTGTGCCGGCTTGGCTTAGCTTGGCTTGTGTCCCTGGGGGAGTGGTGGGAAGGTGTGGGGCAGGGGGCGGGGCGCAAGAGTGTGGCATGTTTGCGAGGGAGTGAGGTTGGTTGGCTGATGGAGGGGAAGGGGACCCCGGGTGGGTTGAACTTGCTAAACAGGGAGGTGGCAGCAGGGAAGAGGAGGACAGGGGCAGTGTGGTTCGTGGGAAGGAGGGCGAGAAGAAGGGGGGGGGGGGGGGCGGTAGCCACCACCTCGATTGAGTACAGGCGCCCGCTGGACACGGTCACCTGCGGCCTGCTGAGCAATAACATTGTTGGGTGTCTGCACTGACTGTACATGTTTCTCTTTTCTTGCCCCCATCTCATCGAATGCAGCCAGCCGCTGGTCCCTCGGGAGATGCTCACCCGCTTCCGATCAACCAGCCCCTATACTGTTTTGTAAAGCTTACACCCATGTTGTTCCGTGCAGGCAGCCGCTGGTGCCTCGGGAGGCGGTCACCCGCGTGAGCCGCGGGGTGGAGGCCAAGAGCCGGGCGGTGGGGCTGGCCAGCAACGGCGGCAGCGGCAGCGGCGCAGCGCCGCGCAGCAAGCTGTGAGCCGGCGGCAGGTGGCGGCAAGCTCCCAGGCAGGCAGCGGCGATGTATAGCTGGCCTCTTCTGTTCTGGTGCTGCTCCTTGTAGCGTGTTGTTCTTTGAATGTAAGGAAGTGTACCGCAACAAAGGAGTTCGAGCACACAGAAGCCAAGTGGGTGTTCGACTGTAAAAGTATTATTGACGCCCGGCTGCAGGGGCTGCCCTGGCATGTCCACCCTTCAGGTCCTGATTGGCGCGCAGGTGCCTGCATGACCTGCGATGCGCTTGCTTGCTTGCTGGCTCGCTCGTCGGCCTGCCCTAGGGCTGGCCTGGGCTGGGCTGCCTCAGTAGCCAACCGATCCTCTCCTCCCCTCTTCGTCCTCCTCCTCAGTACTCCTCCTCCGCCTCCGCCTGCTGCTTGCGTGCGCCCGCCGCTGGCCCCGCCAGTGCCGCCATGTCAGCACCCTCCCGCCGGGCGTAGCTGTTGGCCTTGTGCTTGGGGGCAAACACAAAGCCCTGCAGGCAGCGAGCGGATGGAGATCGCGTTGCAACATGTGTCAATACAGTATGTGTTGCATTCCATGTTGCATGTCTCAGCCCGCTGCCCCTGTGCAAAGGTGGAGCACAGAGCCTTGCAAAGCCGGGTGGGTGCAAACTTGAGCAGGCGGGCTGGCAGGCAGGCCAGGTGTGCAGGCGGCCAAAGCGACCCTGAAGCACGCTACGCCGGCGCCAACTACGATCCACTGGCCGGCGCAACTCGACTACCCTCAGCTCCTTCCATGAAAGCATGCAAAGCCAAGGCATCATGTCGAACGATGCGAAACAAAAGCGCACCTCGGGCGCCGGCCCCAGCAGCATTTCTGTGATGGCCACCCAGTCTGCGGCGTTGTCCGAGGCCAGCAGCGTCTCCAGGTCGGAGCGCCCCACAAAGGCGGGGGGGCGCCAGTGCATGGCCTGGGGCACCACCTCCAGCAGGCCCACGGGGATGTAGCGGTGCGTGAAGGAGAGCCACTCGAGCAGGAAGCGGCTGCGGGTGGGGTGTGGGGGGAAGGGAGAAGATGAGCGGGCACAGGGAAGCGATTAGAAATAAGCAGGCCCCCAGGCGATGTGGCGGTGGGTGAAGGACAGCCACTTGAGCAGGAAGCGGCTGCGGGGGGTGTGTGGGGTGAAGATGAGCGAGGGGGGCTTGAGGACAAGCACATCACAACACAAAGCTTCAGGGGGGAGGTGAGCGGGCAGAGGCAGCGGCGCCAGCAGGCGCATGGGGATGTAGCGGGGGGTGAAGGACAGCCACTCAAGCAGGAAGCGGCTGCAGAGGGGGCAGGAGGGGGAGGGAGAAGATGAGCGGGCACAGGGAAGCGGTGAGTATGAAAGGTGTGGGAAGGGGAGTGAGCGGGTAGCGGGGAAGCAGCTCCAGCACCGCCTCACCGACCTGCGCCTGCCGCTCCACCCCACCCCGCCCCGCCCCTCCCAACCCACCACGTCAACCCCACCCGGCACTCGCTTTGTTACGAACATCGACCTCCACACCCCTCCAGCGGCGCACCACGTGGCCTCACCCCCCTCCACCTCCACCCCCACCCCCACCCTCACCCCCGCCCCGCCCCTCCCCTCCCAACCCACCGCGTCGACTCCACCCCGCGGCTGTCGCTGCCCCAGTGCTCCAGCCCAAAGGCGCAGAACTTGCGGAAGATGTCCAGCCGCTCGCCTGCAGGGTGAGCACAGCACACACACGGCGCCCCTTGAATTTAGACACCCTCACCAGAGGCGCAGACCCTCCTGAAGTGCCCAGCCGCAGGGGGTAGGTGCCTATGCTTGAAACGCTGGCGCAGGCATGGGCACATGCAGCGCCCGGCCGCCCGCCCACCCACCCGCGCTGATGTCCCAGTGCCGGCGCTCCTTGATCTCCGTGAAGATCCAGGGCTTGATGAGGGCGCCGCGCGCAATGTAGGTGGTGGCCAGCCCGGGGCACTCCTCCAGGTGCCTGCGCAGGGGCGGAGGGGAGAGGGTGGAGGGGGGGAGGTTGCGGGGGCGCGGGGGAGGGAGGGAGGGAGGGGAGCGGTGTGGGTGGGGGCCCCAACCATGGGCATCCCCAGCGTGGCCCCAGGAGTCCCTGGCCTCTGTCCCCTCCTCTCCCAAAAGCGTTGCATCGCGGCGGTTCCGCCTCTTCCCCGGCTGCGTGCCGCCGCTCCGGCACCCGCATCCTGCGCCGAGACGCGCACAGCGTAAAAGGCAGGCAAGCAGCCCGCAGGTGAGGAAGCAGCAGGTGAGAGGGGAGCGGATGTGCCCCACCTGTAGTGGTCCTCCCATGAGAAGACGTCGCCGTTGCCCACCATCTGGATGCCGGAGGGGGCGGCCGCCTCGACGCAGCGCCGGATGTAGGGCCAGTCGGCCAGCCTGGGGGGGAGGGCAGGGCGGGGCAGGAGAGGGGTGGCTCAACTCTAGTGCGGCGTAGTTTTGTGTGTCACAGCTGGCATAGCGCAGCAACGGACGTGGGGCCAGTGAGCCAGCCTAACAGATGGGATTGGGTTGGAAAATGGGGTTTGGCAGGAGGGGCGCGGGGGGTGCAGGCCACGGGACACAGTGTGCACGTGGCGGCGGGGGCGACCAAGGGGGGGAAGACCAAGTGAGGGGGAGAGGAAAGAGGGTGTGGGCTGCGCAGCCCAGCGCAGATCCGGCTGTACTGCACCCGCTCACTTGCTGTACCGCTGCTCGCGCGTGCGGCCGTGCAGCGTGATGGCGGCGGCGCCCCACCCCGCCGCCTGGGGCACCAGCGTGTGCGCGATGTCGTGGCCGTCGTGGTAGCCCTGCAGGAGGTGGGAATGGGGGGGCGGAGGGACGTGACTGTGGGATGAAGGTTCCTAATAAATAATAATAATAATTTCGGTTGCCAAGCAATTGGCCTGGCATGCACCTCGGTTGGTTGAAGGGCAGGGCGGATGGTAGAATCCGCGTGCTCGATGCCTGGTTGCCCACTTCCGGGTTTTCAAGCTGCCATCCACCTTGCACACCTTGTAGCACATGGGGCAGGCGAGCAGGCTGCTCATGCATGCACACACGCACTGCCTCTGTATTGGCTGTTGCTTCTTCTTGCAACCCACCTTGCGCATCTTGAAGGTGAGGGGGCAGGTGAGCACGCTGGTCATGCTGCGCACGATGGCCTGCATGCGCTGAGGCTTCAGCAGGCACGCAGACCCGGCGCCCTTGCTGCACGCACGCGGGGCGCGGGGGAGAGGGGAGGGAGGACGCGTGATGGGCGAGAGAGGACGGCAATGGGGAGGGCAAGGCGGGCGCGCTTGCATCGGGTGAGGTGTGCCGTAGCAGGAAGGGGACCAGCCAACAAGCCAACACGCCAACAAGCCAGCAGGGCAGCACACAGCACAGCACAGCACAGCACAGCGCACCCGCAGACGATGTCAATGGGGCACCCAAAGTTGAGGTCCACAAAGTCCACCTGGCAGGCCTCCTCAATCAGCTGGGCGCAGCGCGCCAGCGTGTCGGCGTACCCGCCGCACAGCTGCACACAGGCAGGGACAGCAATGGGGGAGGGGCGGGGGCGCGCTTGTTCAGGAGGGAGAGAGGGTGCCAGCGGCAGGCGGAGAGGGAGGGGCCCCACACGTGTTTGGCAGGACTGGGGGTGCCAGCATGTCGGGGGGCGCACCTCACAAGCAAAGGCTGGTGCCAAGGTAGACAGAATTTGAAAGAGGGGGCAGGCGCGGACGCAGGGGCGTGGCGCAGGGGCATGGCTGGGCCAACCATCTGCACCCCCAACAGCCACTTCACTCCAGGGCCCTTTCCCCCATGCCGGCCCCGCCGCAGCACCCTGAAGCAATCCTGAAGCGCCCTTGCGTCCCATGCAACGAAACCAACTGCTGCATTTCGCACCCTGTTGGATTGGAGCCATCCACCTGCCTGCGCCGTGAAGCAGCGCCTGGACCCTGGGATTCCAGCCCCCCATAGATCCCCCTCACCTGCACCCCGAAGCAGTCCTCATCCTTGTGCCGCTTCAGCAGCGCCCACTCGCTGGGCTGGCCCTGCACTCATCATCACAGGAGTGGAGCGGGACGAGGGAGATCATGCAGCAGGGTGCCGTCACATGAGTCGAAGGGGATGAGGAAGCGGGCAGCGCTCGGTCGGCTTCTTGTGCGCATGCTGCGCCCACTCAGCGGCAGCTGCACGGGACCTCTGCCTGGCACAGGCACCCTTTGTACATTCCGGTGACATTCCGTGGCTGGTGCCCGCTCGCCTCCCCTGCAATCCACAGCCTGGCCAAGCCTGGCCAAAACCTGGCACCTGCGCCCACCCACCCACCCAGGACTAGAGCAGGAGCGCAGGCAGCAGTTCAAGCTACACGGTGCTTGCTGCTCATCCCGCTGCTCCCGCCAGCACTCTGCAACCCCCTGCAAACCGCCCCCGCCCTCACACCCACCTGCAGCAGGTTTGTGCCCAGGGCCATCTCGCCACACGTGATGTCGGCACCCAGGCCCTTGCACAGCCTGCAGGAAGTAGGGGAGAAGGTTTGAAACAAGGTGGATACGGCAACACCGCGACTGTGGCAGCGGCGGCGCCGGCGACGGCAGAGCAATGCGGTCAGGCAGGGAGCTGTCACTCCCGCCGACGCCGCCGACGCCCCTGCTCTAGCCAGCCGCCCATTTGCGGCCCTCATCTGACACCTGGCCGCCCCGTCCTGCACCCGCCATGCCCCCTCAGCAGCCCCTGCCCATCCCAGCCCTGCCTGCGGAAGGGCAGGTTGCCCACTGTTGTGAGGGGCGCCAGGAACGTCTTCCCCCGGAAATCAATCGTCCGCTTCTCCCGCGCGTGCGGCCGCCCCTCCACACCCGACCGCCCATCCTCGCCGCTGGCAGGCGCCGCCGCCGCCGCCGCCGCTGCTGCATCCGGGCCTCCATCGGCTGGGGCGCCGAGGCCGTCTAGGAAAGCAGCGTCGCTACCTCCCGCGGCAGCTGGCGCAGCCTCAGCAGCCTCAGCAGCCACAGTAGTCGCGCCGTCGGCGCCCTCCACCTTGCGCCGCTTTGCGTCAGGCGCGCCTGGCTCTGTGTCACCAGCTGGGGCCGCAGCGTCTGCCCCCGGCTGCGCCTCCGCCTGCTGCTGCTGCTGCTGCTGCCCATGGCCGCGCCCGCGCCCGCCGCGCCCGCCGTCACGCCCGCCCCGCCCGCCCCGCCCGCCCTCCTTGCCGGCTCGGACATTCCGGATGCCCATCCTCTCCAGCACAGCATCCGCAATACCCAAATCGTACTGCCCCTTCCTGCACGAGGAATGGCAGGACAGCATCAGCAGCGTGACTGGCAGTGACCCACCCATGCGGCCGCCCGTCTGCCCGCCAGCACCCCAGCTGCTGCAGGGTTGTGGGTGCTGAGCACCCCCACCCATGTCCCCCCCGCACACGCCCGCACGGCACACAAGCACACCATAGCCCACATTCAAGCCCATACCACCCCCACTGGCCTACGCCTGCGCCCCTCACCTCAGCTGCTGCTGCAGTTGCTTTGAGAGGACGTTGAGCGCCTCTGAAGGAGGGGTGGCTGACACAGGGAGCTGCAGCACGCCGCCTGGGATGGTGCCGTCGCGCCGCCACCACTGCGCCTCACCACCCTGCGCCGCCCCATCCTGCGCCTCTGCCGCTGGAGCAGCAGCTGAGGCAGCAGCGTCTGCCATGTCTGCGTCTGCCTCGGCTGCCGCTGCCTCCGCCCCTGGCTGCCCAGCCTGTGCCGCCGCTGCCGCCTGCTCTGCCTGCTCAGCCACTGCAGCCGCCACCGGCTGCCCCAATGCCGCCACCTCAGCTGCCTTCTTATCCATGATGTACTGCTGAGTCAGCGCATCGGGGCGCTGGTGGGTGCTGGCCCAGCGGCAGGTGATGCCAAATGGGCACCGCTCGGCTGCAGGCAGGCAGGCGCCGGGAGCGACACGGGTCAAACTGGTGCACCGGAACAGTGCCACGCCTGGCCCCGGGGCAGGGCAGGGTAGCGCTGCGCTGGCAAGGGCAAAGTACGAGCATTGTGTGCTGCCACTTTGTTCAGTGCTGCTTCAACTGCCACCACCCAAGCCAGGCCTGCGGGCCAGCACAGCAGCAGCAACGACGGGTGCGCCCCAGCGGCCGCCTCAAACGCTCAGCCTGGCTGCCCATCGAGTCCCCGCGTGCCCTGCGTGCCTGCCTGAACACCTGCCTGCCTGCCTGCCTGCCTACCTCCAACCCGCACGCCCGCCTGCAATCTTGCACATGGATCGCACCCAACCAACCCCGCCAGCGCTGCCGCCCGCGGTACCGCACCTGCGCTGAAGGGGCAGCTTCCCGGCAGCTCCTCCGGCTTGCTGCGCAGGTATGTCTCCACATCGTGGTTGAACCTGCACGGGGTGCACATGCGGTGTGTGTGACTTTTCCCTCTTTCATCTACGACTTCTAGCGTGGTTGTACAGTGAGCCATTGCAAGTAGAGTATATTAATTGCTACACTTTGCATTGCAGCCAGCCCTGCGAGCACGATCGATTACTGCCCCCGCCACTCATGCCAGCGGTGGAGGCGAGAGCCCAGAGCAGCTCGAGGTGCACAATGCCTGCAGCACAGCACAGCACAGCAGTGCACTGACACTTGCAACCCAACAGTAAGAGCGCGCTCCCCTCCCCCGATTGCTTGACCAGCCCACTCACCGGCACTCGGATCCAAACTGGCACCGACCCAATGCAAAGCCGGTGCAGAGCTCCGCAGCGCTGTACCGCTGCTGAGAGCGCTCCTGCGGCAGCGCACAAGGAGCAGCGCCAGGGGCGGCGCAGGGCGGGGTGAGGCGGGCGGAGGGCGTTGACGGGTGGCGCAGCGCCGACGCACGCCACGGCACTGGCAGGTCGGCAAGTAGGCAGGTCGGAAAGGAGGGCAAGGCAGGCACCGCATGCAACAGGCACAGCAAGCGGCACCACGCCAGGTGTGGCATGCCAGCACTGCCGCACCTTCTTGGCCTGCTTCTTAGACTTGGCACGCACTTCCCCCGGCACCTCGCCCGAGCCAGCGCCGGCGGGCGCAGCAGCAGTCGGCGCATCGGCGCCTGCTGCCAGCCGGCGCCCCGCCACAGCACCCACTTGCACGTACGCGGTGTTGGGACGCAGGAACTCTGCTTTCACCGGCGCCTCCCCACGAGCTGCCAGCTCAGCGGGGCTCGGCTGCGGCCGCTGCTGCTGGGCTACAGCAGCGGCGGCGGCAGCAGCGGGAGGAGCGGCGGCGGTGGCGGCAGCAGCCGGTGGAGCAGCGGCATATTTGGACGGCTCGGAGCCAGAGCTGTTCTGCTCCATCGTTTCGCTATTCCTGCGCGGTTTCAGGCCCGCTGGTGCGACAGTCAGGACTGGTGAGAGGGTCAGTGATGGCGCATGCACACGGGGCGCTCCCTCAGACCTGAATCTCCCAAGTGCACCGCCACGCTAAGTATCGGATGATGTTCCACATGCATGTGTCTGTGCTGTGCATGCTAGGGCCCGGCGGCGGCACGCAACGCCGGCGGCGGCAGGCAGCGGCCTGCATCTGTCCATCACGCTGGCGCGTGCTTCATAGTGTAGTCTGCAGAGCTCACTCCTACCGACCTATTGTTGGTGGAATGGCATCCCTCCGTTTGGAGGTTGGCAAAAACACCAAACTCTCTGACTCGTCCTGAGCTGCTGCCGCTGTGCCTCCGCTGTGCAGACTCGTCACTTGCGCGGTGGATGGGAAGATACATCTCCCTGCCTCAGCTGCTCATGCCCTTTCCACGACGCCTAGGGCGAGGGCTGCAACAGGCGTGCCGGTAGCTAGCAAGAAGACTGCTTTTTGTGTATGCCTCTCATGAGGGAAGGTACGCAGGCACGTCGTGGCGGAGCAGCCACAGAGCGCTGCACAGACCGCTCTCCTGTTCTCCTGGGGCACAGCAGCGCTCAGAAATCCCAACCAGCCCAGGAGCTGGTGTAACAGAGATGCAGCTGCTTGCCTGCAACAACCTCACAACAGCAACGACCAACACCAACAACACTGGGGAGCAACGATCCGGCGCCGCACTCAGTGCTGGCGGCGGCGGCGGCAGGGGGCAGCAGCACGACTCAAGGCGCAGACGGGAGCGGCGCTGAGGCTGCTCAATTGCATCGCCCTTCCAAGATGACTCGATCCGCTAGCGATCATGCCACTTTGCCTCAGATCGGGCCGCCCAATTGAGTGCCTAGCTGGCGAGGACCCGGGTTGGATGACGGGGATTCGGTCCCTTCAAGTTCGCTTGCGCGCCAACCCAGGCGTGTTTCCTTGCCCAGCAGCATCAGGTTACATCAACCAGTCACCATGCAGACCGTCGCGCTGTTCGGCAACCAGGGCACTGTGAGTGCGGCTAAGATGGCAGCCCTTCGGCGGGGTTGGAGCCCTGGCAGCACTCGAGCGGGCAACTATGCGTTCACAAACGGCGGGAGGCTGCGCACGGGCTGCAGCAAGCGCGGTAGGGGTGAGCTCATCAGTCGGCCGTGCCCCCACCCTTTCCCGCTCTGCAGAAGCTGCTCAAGGGCAAGGGCACCGCCACCAAGACCGCTGCCAAGCCCGCGGCCAAGCCTGCCGTGAAGAAGGCGGCCCCCGCCAAGAAGTCCTCTGGCACCCAGCGCTCTGGTGGCGCCGGCTACCGCCAGTACGATGGTGAGTGCGCTCATGGCATCGTATCGACACCAAATCGCGTGCGATGGGCGTGCAGGCGGCCTGCGCAGTGCTGGGAGGCCTCACCCCACCCTCATCTTATCTCAAGATAGGGCTCCTGCAGCGCGGCTCCTGGGCTGCTCGCCCCTTCGTCGCCCGTGTGTCGCGTCGCTGAGCTCGTTTGGATGCGCGGGAGGCAGCCTGCAAGCCCGCGCAGCGAGGGCGCCCGCCGCTCACTGCCCCGCTGTCGCCGCCGCGCGCCCGCCCCGCCGCTTCCCTGCAGGCGATGCGCTGTGGCTGCCCAACACCACCCGCCCCGCGTGGCTGGACGGCAGCCTGCCCGGCGACCGCGGCTTCGACCCCCTGGGCCTGTCCCGCCCCGTGGAGTACCTGCAGGTCGATGTGAGCACCCCCGACACAGTTGCATTTGTTGAACAGCAACCAACATTCGTCAGCGGTCAGGGGAGCCAGCGCCTACCGAGACAGCAGCATCGCAGCGCGCTGATCAATCCTTGGAGCAGCCGGCAGCCGCGGTATTTTGCCATTGCGCACCTAGCGGCGGTGACTGCGGCTGCGCCAGCCACTCGCGCGGTGCCTGGGCTGCCGCACGGCTGCGTGCCGCCGCCCCTTCGCTCGCTCACTGCCCCCTCCCCCCCCGTCCTCCCCCCTGCTTCTTTGCCCCTTGCACGCAGATTGACGAGCTCGACCAGAACGCTGCCAAGAACAGGCAGGGCGGCATTGTGGGCACCTTCACCCCCGTGGCTGACCAGGTGTCCACCGACTCCCTGCAGCCCTACAGGTGGGGCGGGGCAGGGGGAAGCAGCAAGCAGCAGGGATGTGAGGTTGGGCAGGCAGGGGATGGATGTGGGTCGGCCACTGCGAGTGGGCAGGGCAGGACAGTTCTCCAAGACCAGAGGGTGGCAGATGCGCCCACCTCTGGTGCGGCGAGCAGCGCTGGTGCACGTGTTCACTCTTCCCTGCCGTGGTGCTTACTTTGTCACCGTCTGCCTTCCCTTCTGTGTGTGCGTGCAGCGAGGTCTTCGGCCTGCAGCGCTTCCGCGAGTGCGAGCTGATCCACGGCCGCTGGGCCATGCTTGCCTGCCTGGGCGCCCTGGTCCAGGAGGCCACCACCGGCGACAGCTGGGTGGCCGCGCAGACCGTGGTGTACAACCAGGTGCGCCTCGTCTCCTCTCCCTTGGGGGCTTTTTGGGAAGGGGTGGGTGTAGATGGGATGCAATGCAGCGTTATGTGTAGGCCGCTGGGCACAATGGCGAGCGGCCGACCGGCAGCTTTACCCACATTGAGAATCTAGCTGTTGCTGTCGCTGCCGCTGCGGAGCTGCTGCTGCTTCCTCTGCCCGGCCCGGTACACGCCGTTGGCGCACCAGGCATCAATGGCATCACAAACGAGCTAGCCGCTAAGAAGCTCCTCAACCACGGTGATGTAAGTGGACACCCTGAACTCTGGCAGCGCTGCCAGAGTT
>JAPTJF010000574.1:0-34372 GCA_029339195.1 Micractinium sp. NFX-FRZ
GGCCGCCACAACCTCCTATGGGGCGTACTGCAATACCTGGCGGACCAGCAGTGACGCGCCAACACAGTTAAGCCCCGAGCCCGGTCCAGACGCCCGTGCTAGCACGGCGAGCTAGCACCAGGCGTCAGCATCATCATCCGCCAACCTCAACCCACTCTCGCCACCCTACCGCATCCTCTTCACCTGCCGCCTGAATTCGGTGCAGCGCCAGAGGCACTGAATGATGACGTTGAGGAAGCAGTTGTACTCGCCCGTCTCGTTGCGCAGGCCGGGAAGCGCCAGCTCGTTGCCGCCTGCCAGCGGGGCAGGCGGCGCAGCCGCGGTGCTGCCGGCGCCGGCGCGGGTGTTGAGCTGCCCAACAGCGTGCGCTGAGGCCTGGGCCTCTGCCAGGCTGGCCTGGATGGCCGCCTCCAGCTCAGCATCCTCCTCGCTCTGCCCCAGCCCAGGCCAGCTGGTGGCGGCGGCAGCTGCTGTAGGCGACGCCGCCTCTTCGCGCTGTCCCGCGCTGGCAAGGGCAGCCCAGCTGGTTGCTGCGGGCGCCTGCCCCGTCACCGTCGCTGCTGCCCTGCCCTTGCGCTGTCCTGCGCTGCCAAGCTGCACCCAGCCGTGGGGCGGTGCTGCTGCTGCTGCTGCTGCTGCTCCTGCTGCTGCAGGCGTCCCTGCTGCCACCTCCTGCGGCTGGGCCCACGAGGCGCTGCCGGCTGCGGGGAACTCGGCTGCAGGCTGAGCTGGGGCGGGCGGCTGCACCTCTGTTGTTTCAGAGCCCAGGCCCATGAGCCCCAGCAGCGCCTCCAAATCTTCCTCCTCCTCACCCTGCTGACTGGCTGCTGCTGGCACGGCTGCGGCTGGCTGGGCTGCCGCTGCCGCTGCCGCTGCTGCCCAAGGCCCTGCTGCCACTCCTGCTGCTGCCGCTGCTTGGGAAACTGGTACAGGTGGTGTCGAGGAGCGGGGAGGCCCTGCTGCTGCTGCTGCTGCTGCTGCTGCTGGCGCTGCCGCCGCTGACCCGGCTGCTGCCTGCCGCCAGGGCGCACCGGCGCTGGCATGCGTGGCTGGAAATGGCTGCACGGCGGGGCCGGGCAGCAGCGCGCCTGCCGCCTGGTGGGGCGACCGTGGCTGCCTGCCCGCGTGCCCCTCGTGCTGCCTGGCACCAGCGGGGCCTGCCGCAGCACCCGCGGGGCCCTGAGCTGCGCGCCCCTGCGCGGCTTGCGCCTGCGGCGGCGCCACAGCCCTGCCTGCTGGCCTGGCCGCGGCAGCTGCTGTAAGCGGCACACCGCCGTGCAGCGGCACGCCCGGCGGCGGCGAGACCAGCTCCATGTCTGTGTGGTGTGGCCGGGGCTCATGCGGCAGGTCCAGGGGCGGGTGCGGGAACTTGCAGGTGCCTCCCGCCTCGGGGGGGCCGCCCCGAGTGCAGCCGCCTTGGTACAGGTACTCCCTGCAGAGGCGGGGTGGGGCAGGGCAGGGCAGGTTGGATGGTATGGCGCGGGATGGGGGGACAAGTGCAGCAGCCAGTGATGTAAGCAGACTGCACGTCCTGTGGGAGACAGGGGAACGCATGTGCCAGGGAGCAGGCAGGGAACGGGCAATCCTAATGCACTCCAGGCTGCTAGTTTGCACGCAACTCCAGGCACTTGTGCCCCATAGCATCAGGGGCACAGGCGCTGCCAGTGATTTGCAGCCAGCCAAGCAATGGCGCACCGGCAGGGGTTGGGCTCCCCGCACGCAGGGCAGTTGGTGCGGGGCTTCGCCTGCTGGCCGCAGGCGCAGCGCCAGTGCCCTGCCCAGCTCACAACCACCGCATGCGGCGGAGGCGGAGGCACACCCGGGCCCTTGCTGCCCTTGCCCCCGCGTCGCTGAGGCTTGGCCGCCTGCTGCCAGCCGGAATCGTCCTCCTCCTGGGCAGGAGTGTCTGATGCTGCCTGCTGCTGCCCGACCTGTGCTGCCCTGGCGGCAGCTTCTCTTCTGCTGCCTGCTGGCTCCGCTGCCGCTGCCGCTGCGACCCCTGCTGCCGCTGCAGGGCCCGCTGCTGCCAATTTGCCGGCTGGGTGCGGCTGGCTTGCGCCTGCAGGGCTTGGTGGCTGGGCAGCCTGCCTGGGGCCGTCCTGCTGCGCTGCCTTTGCCTGCTGCGCTGCCTTTGCCTGCTGCGCTGCCTGTGCCTGCTGCGCTGCCTGCTGCTGCTGCGGTGCCTGCTGCTGCTGCGCTGCCTGCTGCTGCTGCGCTGCCTGCTGGGCAGGAGCCTGCCCCATTATTGCGGTGCCCGCGTCAGGACGGCGAGGCGTGCCGGGAGCTGTGTTGCCCCCGTCCTCCTCCTCGGGCCACTGCTCCCACTGCTCCTCCTCGTACGCTGCCGCCCGCTGCTGCTGTACCTGCTGCTGTGCCTGCTGCTGTGCTTGCTGTGCCTGCTGTGCCGCCTGCTGCTGCGCCGCCCGCTGCTGTGCCTCCCGCTCCTCACGCTCCATCTGCTGCAGCATGCGCTGGTACCCCTCCGCCTTCTCCTGCTCCAGACGCTGCTGCACCTCGGCATCGTTCAGTGCGGCACGTGCCTGCTCCGCCTCCTCCTCTGCCGCCTTGGCCCCCTTCTTGGCCTTCTTCTTGGCCTTCTTCTTGGCACGCTGCTTCTCCTGCTTAGCCTGCGGGGTGGGTGGGGGGGGGGGGGCAGGAGGGCGAGTGTGGGAGGCAAGAAACAGCAAAAGAAAATTGGGCCAGGGCCGATGAGTGGGGTCAAGAGACAGGGGGTTTAACCCCCACATGCACGTAAGGGGCCAACTCTGCACCCTCCTCCCTCTCCAGCGAAACCCCGACACCCCCGCAGCCACATTGCAACTGCTGCCCGCCTGCCCGCCCACCTGCCCACCTGCGCCGCCGCCTCCACGTCCCCCTCCTCTCTAACAGACTCCCGACAGCCCCACTGCCACGACGCAACATGCCAGACTGCTTCCTGCGCACCTGCGCCGCCGCCTCAGCCTCCCCCTCCCCCTCCTCCTCCTCCAGCAGTCCCTTCAGCGCCGCCAGGCTGGCCACCTCCTGCTCCGCCTCCTGCGCCTCCCGGATCTCCTGGTCCCACTTGAGGGCCAGCAGGTGGCGGCACATGGCACGGAAGGCCGGCTCCAGGCTGGGCCGCAGGCTGTGCTCAAACACCAGCTGCCTGCGGGGGGGAGGCATGGGGTGGGGGCGAGGGGAAGAGGGGGAGGGGTGTGTTGGCCGAGGCCGGCAGAGGGGGGGTGGAAGTGAGGGTGGGGGTGCGGTGGGGGTGGAGGGCGGCAGAAGATGGGTACACGTGGGGCGCCAGGAGCGGGAGGTGACAGGGCCTCAACTCGATGTGCCAATGCGCCAAGGCGCAGCACAGCCACGCGTCGGGTTGGGAGGGACGGCCGCCCCGCTGCTGCCGGCCTGCCCGTCCGCCCTCCAAAGCTCCAATGCACCCACCCCTTGCATCTGAACTGCCACTCCACCCCAGCCCACCGCACGAGCGCGCCGCTTCCTGCTCACTCCCACAGGAGCCTCCTCCTCCACCTGCCCCCCCGCCTTCCCTCCCAGTCCCCTTGTACTTCGGAAAATCAAGCACTCTCCTCCCACCTGGCCCCATCTGCTCTCCTATCCTACAAAAGGCCTCCCCCCCGCACCTCCTCGCCCGCCTGCCCACCCTCACACCCGATCAGCGCCTCTGCCTGCTCCTCCGCCACGTCAGCTGTCGGCATGATCGCCTGCAGGTGCTCCTCCAGCGTGCCCGCATGCTTCACCAGCATGCCACCCAGGCCCCGCAGATGTGCCACCACAATGTCAGGCTGGAGGGACACCAGGTCGCTGCACCGCGGGGGGCAGGTGGAGGTGGGGTGGGGTGGGGTGGGGTGAGGTGGGGGTGTGGCAGAGTGGAGCATGGGCCCGGCGTCGGCCACTACTTTGCTGCACGGCGGGGGAAGGTGGGGGGTGTGGGAGAGTGCAGTATGGCACACACGTTGGATCAGCCACCAGGAGGTGGGGTAGGGTGGGGCAGGGTGGGGCGGGGTGAACGGTTTGGGAAGGGCGGGGTTGGGAGAGGAAGGATGGGGTGGAGTGACAACCGGTGGGCTTGCGCAAGAGGGTGGGCTTGAGTGAACAGGAGGGGCTCAGGGCCCGGAGCAACATTGGGTTGGCTTGCACCCGGGCGGAGGGGCACAGCTCGGCTGGGGGCAAGGCAGCAGGGGCGTGAGAAAGGGCGTGGCTGCAGCGTCTGGAGCTCCGGGGGGCAATGGCCCAGGGGTGGGCCGGGAGGGCGGATCAAGAGGGTGCAGCCGGCAGGTGCGGGAACAGGCTCCGAGACAGCAGCGGCATCGTGGACGTGCGCAGCAGATGGCCGCAGAAGGCAGAGCGCGGCACCCAGGCCAGCAGTTGCAGCGGCTGGAGAGCGCGCTTACCCTTTCCCTGTATACGGCTGCTCCAGCCACCTGGCGCACATGCCGATGAACTTCTCCACTTCCTGCAGCTTGCCTTCGTTTACGACTGCAGGCAGGCGGGCGGGCAGGCAGGGATCCACGGACGGTTCCCACGAGAGTGTGCTGTCGGGCCTCTGGGCGCGCAAAGGGCTGGGCGGGCGGGTGGGCAGGCCGGGGCAGGGCAGGGCAGAGTCTGGGGTGGGACATCGGGCGCAAAGGGGTACCAGGCAGGCGGCACGCATGGGTGCACGGCTACAAGAGCAACACTGACACCATGTGAACCGCCTCCACTGCCTGCGCCCGCCCTCATGACCCGCTCACCCAGGGAGGAATCCATCTGCTCAACCATGCCCACCGCACTTAAATTGGCTTCGAGCTCCTCCAAAAGGCCCTTGGCCTGTGGGAGGGAAACCAGGCGGGGGCAAGAAAGGGTTGGGCACAGGTGGGCAAACCAGGGCTGGGGCAACCAGCGGAGGTGGCAGGGCAGGGGGGCGGCAGTGTGGCTGCACGTGCACACCATGCGGTGCAGTGCATGGAGCGGGGCAGCGCACTGCACGTGCAAAACGCAACACAAGGCCTTGGGTGGCAACCCTGCACAGGTCACGCTGCTGAGTGGGGGGCATGCAGGGAGAGCATGCTGGGCCAGCTGGCCGGGCAGGCGCGCGGGGGCACCCGCACAGGCTTGCCTTGGTCAGCTGCACTGCCACAGCCTGGCGCTGCTGCTCGGTGGCGGCGGCGCCCAGCACCTCCTGCTGCGCCTTGACCCGCAGCGCCTCCGCTTCCACCAGAGCATACTGGCACTGGTACCAGGTGCGCTCCAGCGCATGCTGCGGGGGGCGGACAGGTGGCGGGCGGGAGGCAAGCACGTGGGTCACAAGGCGTGGGACCGGGTGCGGAAGGGAGGCATGAGCGACAAGGGACGGGGCGGGGATGGGAGCAGAGGAGGTGCACAACGAGACCAGGGACGTGCAAAGTCCTTCACCGCCTGCCTGCCCGCCTGCCTGCCTGCCTGCCTGCCTGCCTGCCTGCCTGCCTTTGTGAAAGCATCCGCTGCCGCTGACAGAGCGCGTGCCACGAGCCGCCAGCAGGTGTGCCACCAGCAGCGCAGGCACAAAGCCATGCAGCGCCTCGATGCCCGGCACCGCTGCCATGTGTACCCAGCGCCCCGGCGGTGCGCCCATGTCCCGCCCCGCACCTTTGTCGTGCTGCTCAGCTGCGCGGCTTGGGTGGCGCGCCCCACCACCGCCGCCACCTTGCTGATCAGCAGGCCAAACTCCTCAGACAGCCGCTTGCGGGTGGCCGTGTTCATTAGGCCGCCACACTTGGCCGCCTGCACTTGGCCAGCACGGGAGGGTGGGTGGGAGGGAGGGGAGGGAGGGAGGAGCGGGTGCAGGGCGGCAGATGGCGGGTGAGCACTTCGGGGCTCAAAATACACAGTTCATCATTTTGAACTGGCAGTCATCGCAGGCCATCTGTTGACAACCGAAATAACAACACGAAAAAATGCCGCTGCAGTTGTGCCGCCGTGCACCCGCAGGCACGCCGCCGCAGCAGGCCGGCAGGTTGGCGGCCGCACCCAGCCAGCCAGCCACACGCAACCCAACCCACCGCCACCCCACGTGTTGGGTTATTGCGACCGCACGCCGCCCCGGCCTCCCAGCATGCCTGCCAACCAGCCTTCCAGCCACCCAGCACCAGCCACCCACACACCCACCTGCTTGAGTTCCTCCACTATGTGCTCAATGTTGGCAACCAGCTTGTGCAGCCGCTCCACCGCATCCCTGCCGGCGGCCACCGCGCCCCCCAGCAGGGCGGACAGGAAGGCCAGCCGCCGCAGGCTGCGCACCAGGGCCGCCTGTGCCGACGCAGAGTTGCCTTCCGCCTCCTGCGGGCGCAACGGGCAGCCGCCAGGAAGCACGCAAGAAGCGGGGCGCGGTGGGGAGGGTAAGGGCAAACGGCGGCAGGTGCCTGGCAGGTGGCAGGAAGGTGCCGGGAAGGTGCCAGGCGGGAACACGAGGCGAGCCGGCGACACAGCTTGCTCAGCAAGCTTCCCGGGCCACCTGCAGAAGCCCTGCTTGATTTCTGCGCACTCAAATTCCACACACACATATGCAGCTCCTTCATCACACCGGACACTCCTCTGCCCTACTCCCATGCAGCTTCCTGACACCACACCAGAGGCCTCCCCGTCGTCCCGCTCACCTGCAGCTTCCTCTCAACTTCCACGGTTGTCTCACCCCGCGCCCAGCCCGCCAGCGCAGCCTCCGCCTCCGGCACCCCGCAGCTGCGACCAGCCAGCGCATCGGCGGCTTGCGCAGCACTGGGGAGCAGGTCTGAGGTGCCACGCGCCACCTGGACGGATTGTGCCACGTCAGCGCCCACGTTGGTGCGGAGGGCCTGCGGAGCGGGCAGCAAGAGCAGAGGCTGGCTGCTGGGCAGGTGCAGGGCAGCCTGCGTCCAGAGCCTGGGCAGGCCAGGGCACGGCTGGGAGGCAGGCCTGGACTGGCAGCCTTGCCAGATGTGGCTGTCGATTTCAAGAGAGCCCACCTCGGCACCCGGAGCTGAGGCGGGACTGGAACAGGAAGCCGCAGGCACAGGCGGGATCCTGCCTGGGCTTGCGCAGCTTAATTGACGCTACTGCTGATTGAGTGATTGAGTGATATTGTGTGCCCAGCAGCCTGCACCTGGTGCTGCCACGCCCACCCGCGCTGCTCCACCCCGCCCCATGCACTCACGTGGAAGGCCACCTCTTCCCGCAGCACCACCTGCAGCCCCTCGACGCTCAGCTGCACGCCGCCCCCGGGAGTGAGCACAGCTGGCAGGCGCACGAGGCGCTCCTGCAGGCGACGGCAGCAGCAGGCGCCAGGAAGGAGCAGAGACTGGTCAGCTTCAGCCCTTGTTCTGGCCAAGCCCAGGCCAGCAGAAACAACAAGCGAGGGCATGCGCTGGCTTGCACACCGCTGCACTGCGCCGCACACAGCTGCGTCACCCTCACATGCGGGCGCCTGTGTGTTGTACGAGTGCAGGGGGGAACAAAAGGATGCAGGCAGGCAGACAGGCAGGCACCTCGAATTGCTCTAGGCCTCACCTGCACCGGCCGCAGCGGCTGCCCTGGGCTGGCGAACAGGCCGGCCAGCCGGATTTGGAGGAAGGCGAGCAGTTCGAGCAGGTTGCGCAGGGGGAGGCGTCCAATGCCGCGCAGCGCCGCCCTGACATCCACCCACGAGTGCTGCGGCCGCCTGACCTGCCCGCCCAGCAGCGCGTGCTTCACAAAGAGGCACACCGCCCGCAGGGTCATATCGCTCAGCCGGCTGCACCGCTGCAGCAGGTGCAGCGCCAGCAGGGCGAGGCGGCACAGGCGCTGGCGAGCCTGCATGGGGGCACAGGGGGGGCGGGGGTCGCCACACAGGATAGCCGTGCACGGCACAGCTTGGGGGGCGGGCTGTGTGGCTCAAGGCCGCAGGCTGGCCCCACCCGAAACAACAACCTTGCACGCCACATGGCGAGGCAGCCACACACCACCACCCACACACGCACCTCTAGCAGTAGGCTGAGCAGGGCAGCCGGCCGGCCAGATCCGTCCGGCCCCGCCGCATCCAGCGCTGCTGCCGTGAGCACGAGGTCGCTGCGGCACAGGGCCTGCTGCAGCAGCCCGGCACCGACTGACACGGAGCGCAGCTCTCCCATGCCTTGGGCCCGAGCCAGGTACTCCAGCTGTGCCGACCGGGTGGCCGCGTCCTGGACAGGGCGGCATGAGGGGAGGCGCAGTGGCGGCATGAGCACAGGGTGAGCGCAATGATCACTCACCCCCGCACAAAGGCCTGCCGCGAGGTGCAGCCAGGGCACAGCGGCATCCCCCGCCGCCCGTTGCATGCCCACCCCTGCCTTGCATGCAGGCATATGCCAGGCAGCTGGCAGCAAGCGCCACCCGTGCCACCTTGCCCCACAAACAAACAGAGTCCCGCTCCCCCAGCCGTGTACACCCGGGAATCACTCACCTCTTCTGCTAGCACTTCAATGACCTCCCGAGCATCCTGCACCTGCCAGCACTGGCTCAGCCTCTTCAGGCAGCCCGCCAGCTGCTCTGCAGCAGCAGGGTCGCCGGCCGCCGCTGCCCCTCTCTCGTCCCCGGCAGAAGGGGCAGGGTCACCGGTAGCCGCCGCCTCCCCTTCCTCTGCCTCGGAGGCCTGCTGCAGGTCCAGCAGGCGCAGCAGCTCGCCACCCAGGAGCACGCTTCGCACGCTGAGGGCCGTGTCCCACGCCCCAAGCCGGCCGGTCAGCTGGGCAGCGGCGTGGGCAGCAAACTCATTGGACGCGCCCTCCTGCCCCACCAGCAGCATTTCTGCGGTGGTGGAAGGAGGGCAGGGGAGGCAGGCGGGCAGGCACAGCGACTCAGTAGGCAACGTGGGCGTGACGAGATGCATCAAACGTGCAGGCAGAGTCGGCATGCTGTAGCCTTGGGCAGGCTGGCAGGCAGGTGGCCAGCCTGGAGAATGATATGGCCGGCGGGATGCGCTGGGCCACAAAGCAGGCGGCCTGTGCATGGCTGCGCCGCAACCGGCAAGGCAGCCAGCATGAAGCACAAGGAAAGTCAAATCACACATCCGCTACCGCCCCCAGGCACCCATTTGCACTGCGCTGCCCGGTGCGCACTTAAAATCATGTCTGCCTGCTGTGCAGCGTTGAGCACAGTCTCCAGCTCATCGGCAGCGTCCTTCTTGTCCTGCAGGGGACACATACATGGTTGAACCACAAGGAGGTAATGAAGCAGAGAGGCCTGAGCAGCAGCACAGTAGCGTGCAGGGCAGCATGGTCAGGGCTTGTGACGGAGCCAAGCACGGGGCAGGCACGCGGGCTGTGTGTGCTGAGCCAGGCATGCGCTCCAGAAGCAGCGCCAGGAATGACAAAGAGCATGCACCGCTGGCCGCCCCCTGCGCTGACACGGCTGGCACACGGGCACCAGAGCAGCCACAGAGTTGCCAGCAGGGCAGCAGGGCGCACCTCACGCGCCCATGGGCTGGAAGGGCCACTCCTGCCGCCGTCGCCGCTGCCAGAGGCGCCGCTGTCCCCGCGCGTCAGCCCTCTGAACATTCCGCTGACCTGGGTCACGCCCGCCCCTAGTCCCTCCTCATCATCATCAATGTCGTCTAAGATTTCAATCCCAGGCGTGTCCTCTTCCAGCCCGCTGCTGCTGTCGCTGCTGCTGCTGCTGCTATCACCAGGGCGTGCCGCTGGCAGGCGTGGCATGCGGGATGCGCGGCGCGTGCGGGGGCCCACAGCGCTGTTCATGTCGAACCGCAGCAGCACTGCAGGGTGCAAGGAGAAGAGGGGGAGGGGGAGGGGGAGGTTAGGAGGTGCGGTGACATGAAGGGTAGCACAGGAAAGCACAGCACAGCACAGAACGGCACACACCGCTTGCTTGTACCACGGCCAGCCTGCACTCCAGCCTCAGAGCTTGCTTGCCGCCCCCTGCTCTCTCTCTCAACAATTTCCCACCCTGACTTGCCTTCAAGGTCTCCCGGGCACTCTTCCAGCACCTCCACAGAACCCACAGGCGGCAGATCAAAGCTGCTCGTGTGCAGGTGCGCCTTGGACTGCAGCAGCGGGGACAACAGCGGACGGCAGGTGGGTATCAGGGGTGGCAGGCAGGGCGCACACAGCGGCACATGCCCTGGCCCTGCAGGCAAGCCAAGGCGCCGGAAGGAGGTGGCCTAGCTGCTGCACAGGCGGCAGCACACACAGCACCTGTGCAGCTTCCAAGGCGGGCATGCATGCCCCGGTTGGTGAGGCTACACTCGAGGTTCTTAAATCGCACGCACAACAGGCCCTCAACAGGCGCACACCTTGGCTTCCTCCAGCGCCTCGCGAGCAATGCCGCGCAGCTTGGGGGCGATGTCAAGCACGTAGTCCGCCTGCGGCCAGGTGCAGGGAGGGGCAGGCAAGCAGGTGGGCAAGGGGATTGCCCTAGTGAGCAGCAGTGAGCGGGCGGCCAGAGAGAACGGGCAGATGCGAGAAGGAACTGGCACCACAATTAGTTAAAGATTGGAGCGCAAAGTGTTGGGGCAACACAAGCAGGCAGTTGAGAGCGCGACCGAGCAGCTGGTGTGGCTTCGCTGGCAGCAGATGTCGGGAACAGTTTGTGTGTTGAGGGAGACAAGGCGAAGCCGGCATGGGACTCGTCTCTGTCGCACCTGCCCGCCGCATTGGTGAGAGCCCCTCCGCCCCAAGCCCTCTGCTCTCACCGCCCACCCCGCACCCACCACCCCTCCCCATGCATTCCTTTTCCTCACCTGCTGCTCCCCAAACTTGTGTGACCCCCACACCAGCTCATGCAGCTGACCCAGCAGCCGCTCCGCCTCCTGGCCAACGCTGCCGTCCCCTGCCGCTGCCGCCTGTGCAGGCTGCCCCCTGGTCACCGCCCCCAGCAGAGAGGCCACATGGGCGGGCAGCTGGCACACCAGCGGCTGCTCGCGCTGCGCACGCTGCAGCCCCCGCAACACGGCCTGCTGCTCCTCCGGGCTGACGCCCGCCTGCGCCAGCAGCTCTCGCAGGCGCGCCTCCCGCAGCTCTGTCTGTGCCAGCAGGGCCGCCAGCTGGCGCTGCTCCTCCTCCTCCTCCTCCTCTTCCCCCTCCTGCTGCTGCTGCGGCGGTGGCGGCGGCTCCCCTGGGCCGCCCCCGCCCGCACCACCGCTTGCGCTGCTGCTGCGCCTGCTGTGCGGGTCGGCAGCTGCTGCCATGCGGGCCAGAAGGTACTCGCGGAGCTGCAATGAGGCGCATGGGGCGGTGCAGAGGCATTGATTGATTGATTGATTGATTGGGAGGGCAGGTAGAGAGTGAGGCAGGCAGGCAGGAGGGCAGGCCCCCTGTCAGGCGGGGGGACAGGCAGGCGCTCGCGGCGCGAGGTGAGGTGGATTACAGTGGCTGCAAGCTTCCAGCGGTAACTGACCAGCTCCCTGGCAGGGTGTGTGCACAGCCAGGCAGGGAGGCTGGTGAGCGATAGAATCACGGCAGACCTGCTTTGGCTGCAGCCGTCTCGCCCCCCCATCAATCCCACGTTGGCCGCCCTCCGCCGCGGCCCACCAAACGGCAAGCTGCCCAAACAGGCCTGCCCCCACCTGACTACCCGCCTGCCCACCCACCTTGGCTGCCCGCGCCACCATGCCAGGCAGCGCCTCCTTCTTGCGCTTGCGATCCGCCTCCGCCCGCCTCTGCTGCCTCCCCCTCTCCGCCTCCTCCTCCACGTGACGCTTCCGCTCGTCCCGCCGCTGCCGCTGCTCCTGCTGCGCCTCCTTGCGCTGCGCCTCCAGGGCATCCTGGTTTGTGCGCTGCATCACGCTGTGCGCCAGCGTCTTGCCAACCTTATCGGGAAGGAGCTCGACTGCAGCCAGGGCACAAGCGGCAGGTGGGGGGATGTAAGCGCAGGCAGCTGGGGCACGCCACTAGATATTTGGAGTGGCCAGCGGGCCAGGCCGGAAACACAAGGACCGCTAACACGCACCACTCCTCCCGCACAGCGCCAGCGCACCGGCCGCCCAACAGACCACACACACACGTGTCAACACGCCTCGGGCACAACAACCACAACCTTGCCCGCCGGGCAACAGGCCCCCCCAGGCACAGTCGCAACCTTCCAAAAGCTCGCGCGCCCATGCAATATTCACGCACACGCTTGCAGGCGCACGCGCCAGGAGCCCCACACGAGGCGTCGCACATGCATGCATGCGCCGCCCCCGCCCCCGCCTACTGTTGGCCATGCGGTGGTGCGCCGGCTCACTGAGCCCCTCCTTGGTGAAACGCTCAGTGCGCGGCCCCACAATCTTGGGGAAGTGGCCCCCTGCAGCAGCAGGCCATCGGGCGGGGTGTGAGTATGTGATTGACGGATGCATGCAACCAAGGGGGAGGTGGCGACAGGGTTGTGGTTGCACCGCCGTCCGCCCTCGTAGCCGAAACTGCCGGCACGCTCTGCCGCTGTTATGGCCCTGCATGGCTGCTGCTCCAAGCGTGGCCACAGGAGCGGGTGCCGCTCCCTGGCGCGGCCGCCACCCTTCCGTGTTCCAGGCACTGGCCCTGCCGCCGTTTTCACAACCCCCTGCCGTGCCACCGCTGCCGCTGCCGCTAGCGCCCACTGCCGCCAAGCTGCCTTCTTGGGCAGGCAGCAGACAGGGTCCCCCGCCCTTGCCCCAGCCTCACCCTGCCGCATGGCATCCCCCGCTAAGGTGGCTATCATATACTGGTTCCTCTCTCCAAGGATGAGCCCACAGGCCTGCAGGCATGGCACAGCCGGCCCCAGGCAGCTCAACAGGCGGCAGCCCAGAAGGCAGGGCAGGCTGGCGCACGCAAGCACACACCGACAGCCAGGCAGGCCGGGCATATGCATGTGGCACTGCCGTGCACTGCGGTGTACTGGTTCTGCTGGCAGAGGAGAGGCCATGTTTTAGTCGGCAAAGCCTCCTGGGAGCCTCGTCCGCTCCCCTGCAGTTGTGCGCCTGCGCGTGTTGCAGCACGCACCTCCCACAAAAGGCAGCGTCACCAGTGCCAGTCCCCCCTCGAGCACAGCCCCTGCAACCGGCCCTCCACCCACCCTCTTCACGTATGTTGACTTGGTCATCGATGATGCAACCCACTCAATGGGCCACCTGCAGAGGGTGGCAGTGGAGGGAGAGTGCAGCTGTTGCTGGCTGCAGCGCAGGCGTGACAGCACGCTCGTGGCAGTGCCGTTGAACAGACCCGTTCCAGCACGACGCGAGGAGACAGTGGCTGATGGGGTAAAGCGGTCGGGGAGGCAGGCAGGCAGGACAGACTGGTCAGCCAGAGAGAGCGGCAGGCAGGCAGGGCAGGCAGGCAGGGCAGGCGGGCAGGGCGGGCAGGCGCGCCTGCGCACCTGTCTGGCGAGGGCCGCTCCGGGCTTGGGTCCACCCACTGGCTGGGCTGCATTGCCGCTGCCAGCCTCTCCTCGCTGTGATGCGCGCTCAGCAGCGCTTCCAAGGGCCGAATGATTGCGTCGCGCTCGTCGCGGCCTGCGCCGTGGGGAGGCGCATGCGCACCATGCATGCGCACAGCAGCGGCAGGAGCGGTCAGCGGCGGGCGCCGGTCGGCTCAAACGGTGGCCAGCATGTGCCCGGGGGGCACCACGCGGGGTAGCACCGCCAGTGCAATGCACGTCGGCTTGCTCGCAGGGGTTTGCTACAGGGGGCAGACCGCCCCTACCGGGAGCACCGAACAGCATCAGCTGAAGCCGCAGTCCGCCGCCCGCCGCCTCTGCTGCCCTCCACCTCCGCCTACACTGCCTGCGCCGCCCTGCCTCTGTCCCTCTTCACGTAACCAGCCCACAGTTGCCCAGCCCACCTGGCCGGCCGCCCATGATGTGCAGGAGGTAGGCACACATACTGAGGCAGGTGGGGGACCTGTGGTCCACTGCGCCGTGCACCGCCAGCTCCAGCGCCGCATGTAGGTGAGTCAGCACCGCCGGCTCCCCTTTCTCACCCGCCTCCTGCAGGGCGGGACGGGCATCCCAGTAAAGGGGGAAGGGGAGGGTTTACGTGCTGTGCTCAACAGGCAGGGGAACTGCCATCCACAGCGTCGGCAGCGGCAGGTGTAGCGGGGCTGCCAGCACTGCCCACTGCCAGCGGGGCTAGCGAGGCGTCTGCAGGCTCCCCCGACTCTCTCATGTGTGGTGGGGCCCGCTGGCGGCACCGTATGTAGGGCTGAGCCACCGGCTCTCCGGTGGGATGGCAGGCAGCAGCTGACGGCCAGCTGCCATGGAATCCTCGGCTTCAACCCACTGATCAAGGCAGACAGGGTGCAGGCGGTACGCTGACCCACAACCACGCCTCACCTTCATGCCTGCATCTGTTGCCTGCAGCACGTGCGCCTTTGCCAGCAGGAGGCAGGTGACGGCGCTGGGCGCTTTGGCGTGCGCCTTTTCCATGGAAGAGCGTGCCGCTTCCTTCTGCTTGCCCTTGATGTACTGGGCATACGCTGCCCGCGCCTCCTCTGCCGCCCGGGCTGCGTCAACCGCCGCGCCGCTGGCTGTGATGATGCCGCCGCCGGCAGCGGCGGGCGGCAGCGCCGAGCTGTCATTGCCTTGGGTTCCGCCGCTGCCGCTGGACGCCGCGACACCAGTGGCGGCAGCGGCGCTCCGAATTCGCTGCACCTTGACCATGTCACCGCAAAATACTGATCGCCATGCTCTTCACCTCTTGCGCCGCGGCATCACCCGCTTACGACTCAAAACGGTATGTTGGAGATTAGAAGTCGGAGAGACGGCGAGCAGAGCGCCCCCGATTGTTCTGCCACCGCGCCAGCCTGGCACCGCCAGCCTGCCGCCGCCCGTCCGGAGGGCGCCCTCGCAACACGCCAGGTACCCCCCTGCTCGCTCCTTTTCCCTGATAAAATGTTGTTTACACTCACTTTCATATTTTGGTTTCGCTTATACGCAGCTTGCCGGGGTTCCTGACCACACCCCCCCCACAACAAGCGGCACGGGCGGGCGTGAAGTCATGCCTGCAGGGCGGTGCGCAGTGCAATGAACCCGACAGCTAGGGCTGGGTGGTGCGCATCTTCAGGCTTGGGAAGCATGTTCAGCAGGTGGTCTTCCATCCACTGGCGGATGCTCGAGTCCTGGCTCAGCTTTCTCTTGCACACCAGTGCCGCTCCAGCCAGCCCAACCAGCACCGCCGCTGAGACGCACTCTGGCTGCAGCAGCGCCGCCAAGCGCTGCCACCATGCAGGCACCTGTGCCTGCAGCTGCGGCTGAGGTGGCTGTGGCTGCGGCTGCGGCTGCGGCTCTGGCAGCTGCGGCGCTGGCCGCTGCGCTGCCACCGCTCGGGGCGGTGCCTGGATCCGGAGGAAGCGCCTGGGCTGCGTGGCAATGGGGGCGCAGCACACTTCGCAGCGGCTGGCATCTCGCGTGATGGCGCGCCACCGCCGCAGGCAGCCCGCATGGATGTATGCCATGCTGCCGCTGCAGCTGCATGGGCTGAGCAGCTGCCCGCCAGGATCATCGGTAGCACCGTCCCAGCAGATGCGGCACGTGGGGGGCTGCTGGTCTGCATGGTCAGGGGAGGGGGGACGCAGGTGGTGAATGTGGTGCCTGTGGCAGGAAGGCTATGGTGGTGCACTCAAAAACGGTGGTGGAGCCATGGGGCATTCAGAAGACGACTGCCGTGGGAGTGGCGGTGGGGTGGCGGCGCCAGCAGCCAACCTCTCAAGCCCATCTGACCGTCGTGGCTACGTCCTTCGCTGCTTCCGAGGCGCCTGCTCTATTGAGCATGCAGTGGATGGAACCCGCAGCAGCAGAGCAGCAAAGCAGCACAGCCTCGCCTGACACCATCTCCATACCCTCGGAGGCCGCGCGGGCTCTTAGCCGCTAAGGTGCGTTTGCTGCACCGAAGTGCAAGTTGCCCTCGAGCAAGAAAGATGGACCGAGCGCGAGGACAAACGGGACTTCGTGGCACGTGAAGGCGCCCGTGGCAGGCAGGCTTTCTTCCCCCGGTGCCTGCTCAGCTTCAGAGCTCCATTGAAGGCTTAGCCACCACAAAAGAACATATTTCTCTCACAAAGACTACATGGTTGCGCGTCTACGAGGGTGAGCTTACTTTGCTAGCCAGAAAAACGATGCACATGAAATATTTGTAACAACAGGTCGGGACCACCCACGTCAGCGCCACCAGCGCTTGCACACATCCGCAGGAGGGCATTCAGGGCCGCAATGCGCACACCCACTGCATAGAAGCGTGCATCGTCCGCACATAGCAGAAGGTCGTGCCCCAGCCAAAGCCAGCATTGGACTAGTATCTTGATTTTTACTATTGTTTGCTGGCGGTGCACATCTTGCGCCTGCTGCCCGCCCCTGTGTAGCGGGCAGGTGCCCCTGGTTCGATTTCCTTTCGGTTTCGGCGATTCATGACCTCTGGCTGCATTGTTAAGGTCAGTGTCCTTAACTAAGAAGCTTCTGCCAGGACAAGTAGGGCCTGACCTTTCGACCTGCTGTGCCTGCTGAGCTTCTCGGCCTGCTCTCTGAGGGCGTTTGACCCTTCCAACCCTCTCGAGGCAATCACCCTGCTGCTCTTATGACTGCCGGCAATGGCTGGGTCCAGCACCAGCGGCAGCAGCAGCAAGGTCGTGCTGCTACTCGCGGCGGTGGCCGCAGTGTTTGGAGGACTGTGGCTGCTGGCTCGCCTGAGGCGCCTGCCAGCACGTAGGAGCCACCAAGGGCAACCGGAGCAGGAGGCAGAAGCAGGCCGTGACGAGAAGGGTGAGTCCAGGGCCGCCGGCCACGCTTACAATCTCGGAGCAACCCGTTTGCGTGTTGAAGCAGTGGTCGGTCGGACATGAGGGGTCTGCTGGACGGGTTGCCAGAGCACCGCCGCCCGCAGCGCATGACGCTGGTTGGCGTTCCCACCTAACGGTTGTTTTAACCCTTTCATGGCCCACACCTCCAAGTCTGCTGCAGAGCAGCCTGAGGAGGTGCTGGACAAGCAGTACCACCAGGAGCCAGAGGGTGCTGCAAGTAAGCCAGCAGGGGAGCAGGAGGAGGCGGCGCAGCAGCAAGGCCAGGCAGGTGCAGCAGAGGGGCCCGAGCAGGCGGCAGGGGCGGCTGAGGAGCAAGCTGAGGCGGCAGGGGCGGCTGAGGAGCAAGGCCAGCTGGCGGCAGAAGGCCCCCCTGAGCCGCAGCCAGCGGAGCAGCAGCCCGGCTGGGAGTCTGAGGACAATGGGTGGACTGCTGTTCCACGCCAGGACAGCTGAACATGGCCCCTCCCATGCTTCAGCTGATGCACACAAAGCAGCATATCCCCACTTGCCTGGTGCCGCGTGCGCCACTGTCGCTGCAGGCGGCAGCAGGTGCAGCTGAGCCTGCCACCTGGGCAAGCCATGTTGAGTTTGTAGAGAAGGCTGCGCTTCACCATGCTTTTGCCACCCGAATCCACCTGCTCCCTCAATTCTTTCACATCAGGCCCTTCGAGCCCTTCCAAGCCTCTCTTTTAAGTGCCTCTTTCCAGTACAGGCAGAGCTGGAGCAGTGAGGCCCACGTAGGGTGTTCGCTGCTGGCTGTATGAGTGGAATGTTCTACCTCAACAGGCTGAAGGGTAAAAGTGAGGGCCTCCTCGGCACAGCTCGGGTGAGCATTCCAGCAGGCGTTCTGCCGGGTGGCCAGCAGTAGAGAAGCTGGCGGCAATTGCGTTAGCGGGGGAGAGGTAAAACGAGAGGCGCAGGGCTGCCGGCAGTGCTGGTGTGCTCCAATGCTTCAGCCCCTTGGGTCGATCGCCCCACTGCGCAAGCCCGCCACCCAGTGGCGCACGTGCACTTTGCCACACTGCGCAAGCCTGTCAGCTGGTGGCACACCTGCCGGATGAGGATGTGCATCGATGCGTACTCATGCACGCAGAGGGTCTCAGGCCACCATGGCACCAGTGCCCCCTCGTCTTCCCGAATGAGCTGTGTGTCCATCGCCGCTGCACGTGCCATGTGTAAGCCTCGTTTGTTTGCAGGCAAACCTGCTGGGATGCAGCACTGTCCATTGTCATCAATCGGGAGGGACGCTATGAAAGCACGGCTGCTGGTGTGTGTCATTCCGTGCTGAAATAATTTTTTGCGCGCCACCGAGCCAACAGAGCGGCGTGCTGTGAGCGCTGTGCCAGCAGCAAACATCCTCGAGGCGGAGCGACCGAGGCTCGGCATCCCCTGTCCCTAGAGTGCGACCTCGGCTCTTCGTGCCTTGCAGCTGCGGCAGGTTGTGCCCGATAGACACACTGCCTCCGAAAGAGTCCCGACCACTTGCCGCACGCACCCAAGGCCCTCACAGCTCTGTTTTGCCGCAAACAATCATTTGGTAGGAGCCTCGCAGGTGCGCGCGTGACTCTCAGAGCATGACGTCCCAGTCCGCCTGGCACTGCTGCCGCCGGCAAACACAACCCGCTGGTGGGCCATGGCCCGATGGATCCAAGCACGACTGACGGTGCATACCCTGCAGGGCGCCGGGCAACAAGCAGCAGCCACGCAGGCAGCTTTCATGCAGGACGCTTCAGTTTCTGCTGCAGCAGCAACCGACAGCGGCGCAGACAGCAGTGCGCAGCTCTTCAGCCGCTGGCGTGAGCTGCTGCCGCTGCATGCGGCAGCCAGGGACGGCGATGCAGCTGCTGCCAAGCGGCTGCTGGCTGCAGACCCTGGGGCAGCGCTCAGGTTGGACTGGTTGTGCAGGGTGCCGCTGCACCTTGCCTGCGAGTGGGGCCACACTGCAGTGGTGAAGCTGCTGATGGGGGCAGCCCCGCAGGCAGCTGCAGTCGCTGATTGCTCAGGCATCACCCCGGTTGCCCTGGCGGTGAACATGCGGCGCGCCAGCGCACTGAAGCTGCTTCTTGCGGTGCGGTACAGCAACGGCTGGAGCCTGGCACACGCTGCTGCTGCGGTGGGAAACACGGCCTTGTTAGAGATGGTTCTGGCGGCTGCCCCTTACTGGGCCAGAGCCGTGTGCCGCAGAGGCATGACGCCTCTGTACCTGGCAGCGTCACGCGGGCATACGGCTGCTGTGCAGCTGCTGCTACGGGTAGCCCCGGAGATGGCCTTGGTGCCGGATCGCAACAAGAGGCTGCCTGTGCAGAGGGCGGCTTGCCACGGCCATGCTTCGGCAGTTGAGCTGCTGCTGGCTACATGGCCCGGCCATGCCGCAGCTAAAACCCATCCAGGCGGGCAGACGCTGCTGCAGCTGGCTGCTGAGGGAGGGCACTCCGCCGAGGTGCAGGTAGTGCTCAGCAAGGCCGCCGCCAGCGCCGCAGGCAGTGGTGGCATGGCAGTGGTGCATGCTGCTGCCAAGCAGGGAGACCGTCCCGCCGCACGCCGCCTGCCATGCGTCGCCCCAGAGCGAGCCATTGCAGGCTGTGCAGCCGCGGGCGCCACACCCCTGCACCTGGCGGCTGCACGGGGATCCACGTCTGCTGTGCGGCTGCTCCTTCGGTCAGCCCGCGGCAGAGCCACTGCCCGGGACTCGGCAGGCCACACGCCCCTTCATTACGCAGCCAGGGAGGGGCACGCGGCAGTAGTGCAGCTGCTGCTGAGGGCAGCCCCACGTGCGGTTGTTGCCACCAGCTGCACCGGCGCCACCCCGCTGGCCCTGGCCCTGGCCAACAGACGCACCAAAGCGCTCCGCCTGCTGCTGGCAGTGCGCAGCGAGGACGGCTGGAGCCTGGCCCATGCTGCAGCTAGTCAGGACAGCGTCTCTCACCTGTCGGCATTTCTGGGCGCCGCGCCGCGCTTGGCCAGAGCTACATGCCGCGCGGGCAGGACGCCGCTGCACGTGGCAGCCTCCTACGGTCACAAGACTGCCATTCAGTTGCTGCTGAGAGCGGCTCCCGAGACAGCATCAGCGCCAGACAGGCAAGGCTGGCTGCCTGTGCACTGCGCAGCGTATGCGTGCGAGGTACCGGCGGTGCGGCTGCTGCTGGCTGCCCGCCCAGACACGGCTGGCAGCCTGCTTCACGGCAAGACCTTGCTGCAGCTGGCAGTGGAGATGGGGGATGTTGCTGTGGTCAGGGTGCTGCTCAGCACCGCCCCACAGCTTGCCAGGACCCCAGGCAGCGACGGCACGCTGCCAGCGCACACTGCCGCCAAGCAGGGGGACGATGCGGCCTTGCGCCTGCTGCTGGCGGGCAGCCCAAGCATAGCAGCGGCAGCCTGTGCAAAGTCAGGCGCCACACCACTGCACGTGGCAGCAAAGCATGGGGCCACAGCGGCAGTCCAGCTGCTGCTAGGGGCAGCCCCTGGCGCGGCTGCCCTGCAAGACCTTGCCGGTCGCACGCCTCTTCATTACGCGGCTGAGGAGGGGCACGCAGAAGTGGCCAAGTTGCTGATAGCAGCAGCACCTGGCGCAGCACTATTTAGGGACGGGCGGTTTGAAACACCGCTGGAGGTGGCGCTCAGTGCGCAGCACATCCCGACAGCCCGCTGCCTGCTGACGATTGGCTCAACACTGCAGGTGCTGCAAGCCCTCAGGGATCACCGGCCCGCCTCCATCCCACTGTTTGCCGAATTCGTGGCCGCCCGCGCTCCGCTCACCCCCCGAGAGTGGGCGCTGGTGCCAGCGCCCTGCCCTGGTCTGCACCCTGCCAATAATCCGGCCTGCTCTCCTGGCCAGAGCCGCCAGCTGGAGGGGCACCAGATGACGCCAAATTAGGATGTGCTGTGGCTGTGCATCGCTGCGCCAAGCGTGCCGTGCTACCCGACACCTGCCACCGTCATCGTCCACCCACACATGCTCTGCCGCAGCCAGCCTGTGCCCCGCCCCGCCCCTGCCCCTCCCTCCGCCTGCCCCATTTCGCCCTGCCCTAACCTGGACACATGCCCATGGTCACGCTGGCACATCTGGCGGCTGGCGTAGCCCAGTGTGCCTGCTAATGCGGCGGATGTGGGCATTTATGCCAGGGCATGTGTGCCCCTGCCCGAGCCATGTGCACCTGCCAGCATGCCTTCTGGTTCTTGCTCTGCTCTCAGTTGTGTGCCTGTTCGTGTTCCTCTCGTACCCTTGTACCCCTCATGCTGCCGCATGCTTTGCAGTTGACCCCCGTGCCATCCCATGCTGCCCCTGCTGCCCTTTTAACTGCTGGCAGAATGGAACACTGACAGGCGGGGCAAGGAAGCAAGTCAAGGGCAATAGCAGCAGACAATGAGAGATGGGAGAGATGACAACAGGGTGTGGGAGCTAAGTCGAAGCAGGATGGAGACAGAATGACAGCTCAGCGCAACTGTGGTGGCATTCGCCCTGTACGGGCAAGAAGAGGTGTGCCAGCTCAGGTGAGGGACAGACGGAGCGCGAGCGGGCATATTGGCGGAGCATGCATTTTGAGAAGCTGTAACGTACTCTGAAGGCCCTGCATGCGCTTCATGCTGGCACCAGTAGCTTCATGCTGGCACCAGCAGCTGCACAATCAGCCGCGCTTTCGCCGGCTGCAGGCAGCAAAAGCACCGCCTGCCGACACCGCAGCAGGCTGGCCCGAGCCAGTAGGGTCCTCCCTCTGGGCCTGTTATGAGGAGTGGACGGCTGCTGCTGCCTGAGATGGTGCTTGTAGGAGCAGCCACACTCATGGCGCCTTCCCGGCGCCTGCAACGGCAGCTGGCCGGCAGGGTTATGGAGCGGCGGCGGCGGGGGGCAGCGATGGTGGCGCAGAGGGCCTGGGCCAAGGGAACAAAGGTCATGCGGGGGGCCTTGGGTCTTCCGAGAATGCGGCGGTCCAATGTAGGAGGGCTGCCAACGAATGCGGATGAGTAACGCTTCTGCCCCGGCCAGCTGCTGGCTGGCCTGATGGTGTACTGCCGGCAGTACCCGCTCGCCTCCCTAGTCCGTCATTCGCGACACGGGCGATGTACTGCGTCGCAAACACACATCCACACACAACGCTAACAGTTTTCGGTGCAGCCGGCTCGCCCGCTGCGCAACCTCCGCTGCCCCCGAGGGCTCGAAACGCATGCTGCTGATCGCGTGCGCCCTTCTGGCCAGGGCTGCGGCTCCTCGGCTGGCCGGCGCGGTGCAGCAGCTGGTTCCCCTGTATGCCGCCAACAGGCTTGTCACCGTCGCGTCGATAGCTGCGGCGGAGGCGGCGGCGGCCATGCCGCTGCCGCACACCGCACTCCTCGGGTTTGCCCTGCAGCAGGGTGCCGCTCTCTTCATCGGCGCCAAGCTCATGTCCCGGCCCCAACCACGTGATGCAGAGAAGGTGGCTTGCCGCAGACAGGCTTTGTGGATGTGTGTTGCTATGCGGAGCACCGCAGCTATCAATGTGCCCGCCAAACTGAGCCCACCTTTCAGTCAGTGTGTTCCTCCCCCCGCGACTGGCCAGGGCGAGGAGCAGCGTGGCTGCCCGCGTACCTCTCCAGACTACCGGAAGCGGCTGCCACACGTGCTGGGCGCAGCTGCGGTTAGCGCTTACAAGCCGCGGACCAACCCTGTGGGCCTGGCAATGGAGGTGGGTGCCGCTGCCAGTCACTACTCATAATATGCATATTTGCATTGGTGCAGCGGGCGGCTTGGGGCGCTTGTGGGAGGCGGGCGTGAGGGCAGTACGTAGGATGCCGCCAGCATTGTGGCTGCTCGGTGGCAGACAGCTGGCAGCAGTGGCTGCCTGCCGGGTGCAAGCCTGCCTGCTGAAAGGAAGGTGGGCAGGCACGCCTCCTCTGCACCACGCTGCCCGCAGATTGCTGTGCGGAGCCAGATGGGGGCGTTTGCATATAGCAACCAAGTGCTGGACAATGCTGCTGCGCTGCTGTGCGTGCGCCTGCTGTGCAAGCGCACCCGCATCCCCTACACAGGTGAAGGGTTGGGTGGGTGCCGCTCAGAAGGCCTTGAGGGGCTGCTCTGGTGGGTGGGAGACCAAGGGCCAGACCGCTCCTGCCCGCTGCGACCTCTGCACTGTGCACCAGTGGCCTGTCCAGGCTTGGGCAGCGCTAGCCTCAGCGGTTTCTGCCACCACCCCCACGTCCGCTTTCCCCATGCTGGCCCCTTTGCAGGGCGGCGCACTCTGCTGCCACGGCGCTGGGTGGAGGCCTGTCTCAACCACACCGCTGGCTTTGTCACAGCCCTGATCTACCCGGGGGCTGCTTTCATTCAAGAGGTCACAAGCTTTGGGCCCTTCATCATGTTCTGGCTGCCCCAGAGCCTGGAGACAGCGGGTGAGTGCCTGCTGAGCTTCCACGCTGTGCAGCCATGTTCTGCTGCTGTGCCTGCATGAGTCGGGCGTGACGAGACGAGCTTATACAATGACTTCCACTCAAACGAGGAGTCCCTGTTGTGAGGTTTGCCGTTTTCTTTCACACACCCGCCTCTCCTCACTGCAGGCCGCCACCAAGGGCACGTCGTCGCTGCCCACTCCCGACTCCACAGCGCGGCCCAGCTGGCGGCTGCAGCAGCCGGGCGCCCGCTGGTGCCCACCTTCAACGTGGCTGCCTCGGTTGTGCCCGTCTCCGCCGTGAACGCCGTCTGCATCCCAGGTGCGCGTGCTTGGGCAGCGGCAGGCCAGCCTTGGGTGCTGTCGACACACTGCATGGGCGGGCATTGAACAGACAAGACAGCTGGGCCCACATGGAGCCCCTCCCTGCCCACACCCTCCAATCCCGCCACCCAGCATGCTGCTCATTCCGCCCATCAGCGCCCCCACAGCTGCTCCCTGCCGGTAGAAACTCTCCGTCACAGGTACCGCTCTTGTACTGGTGCAGTAATACAGACATAGATAGACATAGATAGACCCCTTGTCCCACCCACTAAGCTGCAGGCGGTCACGTGTACGTCCACTCGGGACTGATCGACAGCGTGAAGGGCAACAAGGCGGCGGTGACCTATGTGGTGGGCCACGAGGTCGGACATGCCCTGGGTGAGTAAAGAGAACAAAGGATTACGAAAAGAAAGTCTGTAGTTAGGAAAAACAGGCCGCCCCTCGGGGTGCCCTCCCCTGGCGCCTGCCCAACCCTGCTTGGTTGGTCGATCGGGCAGCAAGGCGCCTGATATGATAGTACACCTGCCCCTGATTGGTTGTTCATGCCTTTGGGAAATGCAGTTTTCGTGCCCACTCCCCCCACTGCTGTGCAGCTCGCCACGGTGCAGAGCGCCTGGTGCAGATGGTCATGCAGCCGCTCTTCATCGGGCTGGGGGTGGGGCTTGCCAGCCTGGCGGCCATTGCGGTGCGGCAAGCAGTGGTGAGCAAGTGACGCACAGCAGCCTAGACCAGCAGTTCCTGACATGCACCGGTCTGGCTTGCAGAAGCACGTGCATGCCGCTGTTCTGGGCCCGCAGCTAACAGTAGGCAGGAGATTCACTGCGGGCTTGCTGCTCGTTCCTCCGCCTGCTGCCTGCAGGTGCAGCAGGGCAGGGCCGAAGATGCTGCCGCCCGCGCTCGCCGCCCCTGGCCGCTCAGGCTGCTGCCTGCCGGCAAGGCGCACGAGGCCAGAGCAGTGCAAGAGACCGAGGAGATGGTGGGGCATGTCAGCCTGTCGACCCAGGTAGGCTGGGGAGGAAGCGGGAGGGTGCGGTCAAGAGTTGTTGCAGAGTTGCCGAGCTGTGCAGGGAAGAGTGGCTTCTTGCCGCGGGTACGGCAGCATGCACGCCCTGCCACTTCACTGGCCATGCGGGTCACCTTGCAAGTTGGCAAGCGCTGAGCCTGCTGCCCTTCTGCCCCCCGCACTCAGCTCGCTCTCACTCCACTCCTCTGCCACCATCTGCCGCTGTTGCTTCAGATCGGCCTGAACGTGTTCTCTTACCTCTCTGGCATGGCCGCCTCCCGCCGCAACGAGTTTGAAGCGGACTTCCTTTCACTGTGCCTGGCACGGGATGCAGGTGCGCCCACCATGGTGCACTCTGCCCGGCAGCCATCTGCCAGCACACGCATGGCATGCATGCTGTGCCCCCAGCCAAGCATTGCCCACAAAGCAACCGGCAACTACTGTACTGCCCCAGCAGGCCCTGCCCAACGCCTTCCCCACAAACCCCGCCTGCAGGGATGGACGGCGGCCAGGTCATGCGTGGGGCGCGCGTCCTCTTCCACAGCATCTCTGGCTGGACCCTGCTCCCTGCCTTCCTGTCCACCCACCCCTCGAGCAAGCAGCGGCTGCAGGCGCTGGAGGCACGGGCGCTCCGCCTGCCCAGGCGCTGAGGGTGTCACGATTAGGGCGGCAATGGGGCGACGCGCTTCTCTGGCATGCCTCTCTTACCGACCTGTGCCCCGGTCCATCCTTGCATTGACCCCATTCTCACGACATTGCTAGCTTCCACACAATCCAGCGAATATTGAGTTCTCTTAGCTGTTATGGTATATGCCGCCTGCAGTGCCCACTCCTTTACCCCCGACCCCGCCGCATGCCGCTTGATTTGGGCTGCTTTGCCTTGTTATCCCCGTCTATTTGCTGCCAGTGCGCAGGCCGTCTACAGCTTGCAAACTGCCGGGTTGGGTTCATGTGTAACAAAAGGGGCTGAAAGACGAAACATTGCGAAGAAGGGCAATTAAGGATGCACATGGGGTGCACACATGGGGGCAAGGGTTGTAAATAGGATGCCCTCAGTGTGGGGGCTTTGAAGGAAAAAGAATATAAGTAAGGTGGGGTGCACACTTCATGGATCAGGCTAGGCACTGCGCCAGCACCTGCTGCACAAGCGGCGTGGGCAGGGACAGGCCCAGGCTGCGCTGCGCACGCGCCAGGCACAGCGCGGCAGAGCGCAGCCGCTGCACGTCCTCGGCAGGCAGGTGCGCCACCAGCTGGCGGGCCTGGGCTGGAGAGTGCGCCAGGGCAACTGGCAGAGCGCGGCCCACACCCGGGCAGGGCGCAGGCACCAGTGCCCACTCCTCAGCGGTGAGCGGGGCACGGGCGATGGCGAGGTCGGCGTAGAGGGGCAGAGAGTCGGGATGGTGACTCGCCAGGTCCTCAAAAACATGAACCGCTGGTCCAAAGGGCAGCAGGCAGCGTGCCGCTGCGATGCGATTTCCGATGAGCGCTGCCTCCAACGGCGTGCAGCCGATGGAATCTTTCAGTGTAGCCGTGTCGGGGGCGGCATCCAGTAGCAGCTGCAGTGTGTCCACGCAGCCGGCATATGCGGCAGCGTGAATGGGAAGGCACCAAACCAGGCCCCAGGACAGGCTACCCTTGTAAACTGCTGCAGGCGCGGCTGCCAACAGAGCTGCCGCTACGGCCGCGTCCCCATCCAATGCTGCATACTGCAAGGGCGTGCTGCACCTCAGGTCTGTAGCCAGCACTGTGTCCGGCGCCGCTGTTGCTAACAGCTGCACTGCCTCTGCGTGCCCATGGCGGGCTGCTGCGTGGATTGGCAGCTCCCCATCTGAATCTGGCAGCGTGGCTGTGCCAGGGACTGCGCCAAGCAGCAGCCGAATGGCCCCCACCTTCTTGTAGGAAGCCGCTGCATGGAGCGGGGTCTGTCCTTGGCTATTCGCGGTGCTTGCTGCCTGTGGGGCTGCAGCCAGCATCATCTTCAGGGCAGCATCATCGCCCGCCCGGGCCGCCCGGTGCATCAGATCAGGGTCATGCTGCAGCAGCACCCGCAGCACTGCAAGCTGTCCATGCGTCACAGCCAGGTCAACAGGGTTCTTTCTACTGGAGCCGGTGTCATTCAGGGCTTCTGGTGCTACTGCCAGCAGCGCCTTCACCACAGCAGCATGTCCCACCTCGCACGCCAGGTGCAGCGGCCGCCGGCCGTCTGAGTCAAGGGACCGGGCTACCTCTGGCGCTGCAGCCAGCAGGAGCCGCACTGCCTCCAAATTGCCGCCCTTGGCAGCCAGGTGCAACGGCGTTTGGCAAGCTGCGTCAGAAGACCGGGCTGCCTCTGGCGCTGCAGCGAGGAGCAGCTGCACCACCGCTGCGTGCCCCGCCTCGCACGCCAGATGCAGCGGCAGCCGGCCGCCTGAGTCTCGGGACCCGGCCGCCTTTGGTCTCGCACTAAGCAGCAGCTGCACTGCCTCCGCGTCGCCGCCCTTGGCAGCCTGGTGCAGCGGCGGCAGCCTGCCTGCTTGGCGGCTGAACAGCCGGCGGGCTGCAAGGCTGGCTGCTGCAGCAGTAGCTGAGGCAAAGAGCAGCGCCACGGCCCTCATGGCCTGCAGGCAAGGCAGCGATGCTAGGGTGCGTGTGTAATTGGGTAATTCATGTGTGGCTGGGTGACTGGCTTGCAGTGGAGAGGAGCAGCGCACAGCGCGGTGCTCCCGTCAGAAGCTGGGCCGTTACACGCACAGCATCGGCGGCGGCGGTGGCGGCAGCAGCGGCAGCGGCGGCCATGGAAGACATCGAAGAGTAAGCGGCAGCCGCACGAGCGCACCTGTGAAACGGCAATGGCTACCTTGGAAGTGGTGGCGTGCGTGCTTAGGGGGTGGGCGACGAGAGAGAGGCACGCCTCGCGAGCTCCAAGGGCGCGGTGCTGCCGGTTGGCCAGCGGTCGGCTCCCGCCAATGCCGTCTGAAGGCGGGAGCAGGCTAGAGGGCTGGAGATGTGCAAGCAGGAGCAACTGTGTTACACGAGGCCGCCCATTGGACGCGCTCGAGGCACCTCTAGCACAGCCCGCACAGCGCGTGGGCGTCAGGGAGGCGGGTGGGCACCAGCACAGGTTGTCCTGACTTGCAGGAGCCTTTGTGAGTGCGCTGTGTTACGGATAAAGTTTGTCACAAGATACTGTAGCGGGGAACCGAGAGACGTAGTGACAGCCGTCTACCTGCCGGAATGGGGTACAGGCTGTGCGCTGGCGCCCCGACGTCAATCCCGCTGCACCCGTGACCGCCGCTCATGACTGTCGCACAGAGTGAGAGCGGGCCCCTCCAGGTCAAGGCAAGTCTTGATGTCTCAACTTTCGACGATTTACTTTCTGCATAAGTGCCGAGAGGCACCGCCCCTAGGCCAGGGAGAGCAATAGCACTCCAGGGAGCGCGACGCCTCGAGGCCTCCGGCAATCCAAGGGTAGGGCCCAGGTCGACACCGAAGCCGGAGGCAGTTGATCCGAGCGCTCAATGATCTGACACCCGCTGAGGAGAAGGGGCACGGCAACGGCTGGGCGCTCGAGGCATCCCCAAGCGCAGCGCACGCAGCGCGGTCGGGGGGTGTGAGGGGAGGCGAGCGGGCACCATTGTGAGGAAGGGATCAGCCCTATTCTTGTACCTGCAACTCCGCACACTGGTAAAGGCAAGGCATACGAGGCACGGCATACATGCACATTACCCTGCGCTGCGAGCGTACCATCACCGTAGGTCGATCCATCCAGTAATGACTGCCTCGATCAACCCCAAGCCGCAGCACACACAGCGGGCGCCGGCAGCGCCTCGTCCCAGGGTTTCTGCAGGGGGGTATTCTGGGGCCGGACAAACTCCCGCCTCCAGCAGCCTATACAACCCACCTTCTTCGGCTCTCGAATCATATTTGCTCGGTCGATGCCAAGGTCATCTCTCTCGCCTGCAGTCGGCTCGCAGCCTCCCCAAGCCCGGCGCCCCTCCTGCCGCATCTGCCCACACAAGCAGCACTGCCGTTTACTTTTCGCACATGGAAGACCCGCCTGGTAAGCTTGCGTTGCTGTAAGCCGCCCGTCAGGAAAGGTCCCTCACGGAAGGGCTCCCAATGTCCGTACAGAGAGGTTGTTGATGCCGGCACCCGGGAGCTCCCCACCCCATCCCCCTGCTTCTGGTCCCAAACCCGTTCGCAGGCACCAGAGCTCCACCGGCACAGCCCATACGCCAGCGACGCCTGACCACAGTGCTCCTTGAAGCGGCCCTGCTCCTGGCCATCCTGGGTCTGCCCGCGGCGCGCCTGCTGCGCATGCCGAGCGATGTGCGCGTGAGGGCAGACACGGAGCACCGGGGCGGCGGCAGGACGCAGCGGGACGACGTCATGCTGCTGGTGAAGTTTGAGCACTGAGGTGCATCACGGGAAGGAGACAAAGAGGCACCGAGCGGCATTGAGCGGGGGAGATGGAGCGGCAGTAAGGGGGAGCAGTAATCCGAGTGGCAGCAGCTGCACAAGGATCCCTGCTGGGCTATCGCATGAGCGGCGGCAGCTAGACCTCTGTTGATGTCCTGTTGCAGCCTGGTGATGACTGCGCATCAGCACGCACAGCCTTAAAGTTGAGCTGTTACATCAGCTACAATTTGCTGTTTTTACCAAGCTGTGCAAGAGTGCCGTGTGACGGCAGCAGTTGAAAGTGGAGCCAGCATGGGGGGCGGTGCACAGATTGTTGAGCAGACGGGAGGCACACCACTAGCAGGGACACGAGAGCAAGAAACAGTATATAGAGGGAGGGGGGCTCGAGGATTCGTTCTCACTGGCACAGCCGGCTTGCGACCACGGGCGCTCGCTGCCTGGCTGACAATCAAAGGTAGTTGGTTGGCTCTGGCCTGCTGGCAGGCGGCAGCTACAACTGTAGCCAGCCTGCACTGGCAGGCCCCCTGCTGCCAACGCCGCCTGCCCTGCCGCGCCTAGGTCTTCTCTTTCTTTGGGCCTTTGTACCCCGGCAGGCCCGCAGCAGCCTCGCTTCTGGCCAGCTCCACGGCCATCTCCAGCAGCTGCATTGCACCAATAATGAACAGCAGTTTGATAAATGTAGAGAACGGGCAGCTGCATTGCACAACAGCTTGATAGTTGTGAGGAGACGAGCAGTTGCATGGCACCAACAACAGCAGCTGTGAGCACAAGCGAGGAAGCCAGCAGGTGTGAGGGCGTACCCCCTCACTCACCCGCAACCACGCAGATGCAAAACAACTGCCAAGGTCCCCGCCCTGCCCTGGGGCGCTCGCCAACACACCCACCCACTCTCACACCCCCACACACACACCTGCTTGTTGTCTGGCTCCGCCGGCAGCGGCGGCTCCAGGTGCCTGCGCAGGAAGTCGGCCCACTTGAACTCCACAAAGAAGATGGCGTCCTCGTTGCCGCCCCCGCCGCCCCCGCCCGCCTCCACCCCGCCCTTGCCGCTGCTGCCGCCGCCCGCTGCCGCCTCGTTCCTGCTGCTGACGCCCCCGCCCGCCCCCGCCTCGCTCTTGTTGCTGCCGCCCCGGTTGGGCTTTGGCTTCTTGTATCCCTTGGCGTAGCGCACGTAGGCGGCGAGGCTGCGGTACGGGTCGTCTTTCAGCCCTGCAGGGCAGGGCAGGGCAGAAGACACCGTGACGGCAGGGGAGCAGGCGGGGCAGACACACCATGTTTGTGGTTGAAGCATGTGCATGTACGACTGTGGATGCGCTACAAGGTGTTTGAAGAAGACAGCGTGGCAAGAGGGTGGGAGCAGAAGCAAGCAAGGCCCAGGTATGGGGCTGGGTTGCATGCCAGAGGCTTGCAGAGGTGCAGGCGAGGGCCGTGGTGCCATGCCGTGCCCATGCCGTGCGGTAGAATGCTCAGGTAGCAGGACAGCACGGGAGCCTGCTGCCGCTGCGCTTGGCTCGCTCATATGTCCGCCCGCCTGTGAGCCCACTTCCTGTGAAGTGCTGCTACCCATGTTTGTACAACTGCCACCAGCGACTCACCCACGTGCCCGTCCGCCCGCCAGCCCGCCCACTGGGTGTGGCACACACCCTCACACCCTCCTGCCTGCCTGCCCGCACATTGATAGCAGCTACGCCTCTCTAAACCTGTATGCAATGAACCCCTCCCCACCCACCCGCCTGCCTGCCTGCACACTGATAGGGTCTCCCTCGCCCTTCAAGCTTGAAAACGAAAGAACCTACACAGTACCATAGGCCCACCCACCGGTGACGTCCGTGGGCATCTTCCTCATGAGCTCCTCGGGTGTGAGCTGCACCCCGTCCTTGCTCCCAGCCCAGGCACACTTGTGCTCCAGCAGGTCTTGCCAGAAGTCGGGCGTCTCCTCCTCTTCCTCATGCCAGCGCCTGCTCAGCTTCTTGTCTGCAAAGCCGTAGTGTGGCTGGCGCAGGGGGCACCGGGTGGGGGGGGACAGGGACGGGGCATGGCGTGGGCCCACAGGGCAGCAGCGGCATGGGGCAGCAGCCGCACAGGGAGGCAGTGGTGCAGGGCAACAGCGGTGCAGGGCAGTAGTGTCACACGGAAGCAGAGGCACACAGCAGCCGGGTGCCGTAATTCGACCAACTGCAAGCGCTGCTTCATGGCTATGCAGGTGCCACAGACGTGCACCCACACCTCCCCAGGCCCGCCCAGGCCGGCTCCGTACCGCGCTGCACCAGCTTGCCCCCATCCCATCCCCCATGCTGCCTCCCGCTCCACGCCACCCACACCGCCCAGCTCAGCCCACCTTTGGCACCCTGCCCTCCCGCACTTGCGCCTTCAGCCTGGCCGCCTGACCGCACCTGTCCGGGCACATCCCGTACTGCACCACCTCTGCGCCCCACTCCGCCCACGCCACCCACCCGCCCCGCCCAGCTCAGCCCACCTTTGGCACCCTGCCCTCCCCCACTTGCGCCTCCAGCTTGACCAGCGCGGCCGCCAGGTGGTGGTGGTCTGTGAGGTAGAGCCGCCCCTTGGGGCCCCTCACCACCGGCATCGGGTGCTCCCGCAAGTAACCCTCCAGGCTGGCGCTGCCCTCCTTCCTGTCCCTGTCCAGCATCGCCTTGAGCCGGCCGCACTTGAAGGACACCTGGGCGCGGCAGGGCGGCAAAGGCGGTCAGGTGGTAAGCAGAGTGAGGCCGGCCCAGCATGGGCAGCCGCACTTGAAAGACACTTGAGGCGGCAGGGGAAGGCAAGGCGGTCAGGTGGCGCCGCAGGCTGCGGCTTTCCCCCGTCCTGTACCTGCCTAGCATCGGCTTCAGACGGTCGCACGAAGAGGACTTGCCGGGAGGCGCAGGTGTTTGGGTGCAACGCACAGCAGCTGGTCCCACCTGCCTAAACCGCACCTTGTCCTCCCTTCTGCACCGCAACCTGCACCCCCCCACCTGGTACATGCCCACCGCCAGCTGTGTGGGGTGCAGCTCCAGCACACCAATGCGCTTCTCCCTGGGCTCCTCCTCTCCATCTGACCAAGGCGCAAACAAGCATTCAGGGCAGGGCAGGAGTAAGTTATGGGTCGGGCATGGTCAGTGGGCAGCACGATTCACAGCGGGCAGGCAGGGGCCAGGCGGCGGCACACACCCTGCCTGCTGCCAGCTCACCTGCCCCCGCTTCTTCTTCTTCTTCGGCCGCGTTGCACCCGCAGCAGGCGTCCCACTCTGTGTCGTAGCCATCCACATCCAAATCCACATCCTCGGCACTGCAAGCATCCTCCGCCTTGCGCTTCTTGAAGCGGCCTGCACAACATTCCCAGGATGTGGTGGGTTGCTGATGGACGTGTCTCTCGACGGGCGCCTGTGGCAGGGCGGACGGCAAGGTGGGTGGGCGGGCGCGTCTGCTCTGGACATGCGCGTGGAACGGTTTGTGGCGAAAGCCCGAGTATGTGGAGATAAACTGTACGTGGGCGTGCGCCCAACAATGCAAACTGCTTGACGGGGGATCTGCAAACCCCAGTCGCCGCTACTGGCCGCCGCCCTGCCGACGCCGCCAAAGCCTGGCCTCCGACTCCCCCGCGCCGGCACTCGCCTGGCTCTTCGGCTTCCCCTTCCATCTTCCGCTTGTTGTCCTGCGAGTCATCGCCGAGGCCGGGCGCCATCGGCGCAAACTCGGGGCCAATCCCGCTATTTGGAAGCTTGCCGAAAGTACCCCCGCCGCCTGATCACCCCGGCTCGGTGTAAACACAGATGCTGGGCAGGCAGGCATTCTACGTCAAAGGTGGGGTCCACCTCTGCGCGCACCGCCGCCGCTTGCATGCGGCGCCAGGTGTGCCTACGGCCTGCACACTGTGCGCACTGATGTCGACATGCCAGATCAGGGGTTGCATGTGAGCTTTGAGACACACCTTCTGTGATTCCCTCTTATGGTGCACCCAGCTAACTCTGTCAGAACTTCAGAACTTTTGAAAATGGCATCACTTCCATCCCTCACTCGCCGGTCGTATGCCAGCGCACCACCAGCGCGGCAGGGAGGCGCAGCGCAGGCAGGCTCCTAGCAAGCAAGCCGCTCCTTCTGCACACACTCATCAACGCACAGTCGGAGTGGGTGGCTGTGACGGAAGCTGCTGCCTTGGCTGCGAGCTCATCCAGCCCTGCAGTGGTGATGCCGGCGGATGGTGAACATCTGCACTGCCAGGCAGTTCGCAGGCGCAGCCAAAACACTTGATATAGTGCCTGAATAGGAGCAGGGAAGAGGCACAAGCGGGATACAGACGGGGGCCGAGTGATGCTCTTTGCACTGTCGCCGCTAGTGACGCTCGGGCCGTGTGCCACGGTAACGCCAGTCACACGAGCACCGCCAGTGGGCTGGTCGCCACCGGCCACGTTTGTATCACGAAAACTGACCCTCACTGGCAGCCACTGCCCGGCAGCTTCCACCCTGGTGAAGACCTGCAGCTGAAAGAAAGAGCGTGCACCAAAGGCGCCAGCCTTTGCAGGTGCAATCTGAGGAGGTGCAACAGCGCAGTTCATTTCATGCACAGCATGCGGTGACCTCGCAGTGCCTCCTGCACTCCCCAGTGAGCCTGGAGTTGCTCTGAGGTCAGCTCACATGCTGAACATCGCCGCTGTGCGCAGCCTGGCCACAGGACACGGCTGGGTGGAGGTGCAGCACAACGAGCTCTCTCGCGTGGTCGCCTTCACCAGGTGCGGGCAGCGAGTCAACGTGTACTATTCCACTGGCACCGTGGGCACAGCTCTTGAGCACCCAGTGCGCGGAAAGACGCAGCTGTTTCGCCGCAAGCAGACGCTGGCCGATCTGGAGCACATTTTCGAGGAGCCTCGAGTGCACACAGGTGCTTTCCGAGTAGGGAATAGGGCTGAGTCGGGCGAGGTTGGGTGCAAGGGTGTCTCAAGGGTTCCGCCGCTGCCAAGGTGGCCAACGCCGCTGCCCAGTTGCGGCCACAACACAGCGCCCATGCACAGGTAGCGTTGCTCACTGGCCTACACTACCTTGTTTGCCTAAATGTCGCTAAGGCCAGCCCACCCATGTCCCTGCCTGCAGGCGTGGGGTACTATTACCGAGCGCAACAGCCAAAACGTCCGTAGCCAGGCCAAGCACAACGTCCATAACACGGCTACGAGCTGCTGAATCAGGCTGTGCAAGAGGAGCACCGCACACTGCGCTTAGATCCACGACCGCAATGTGCAATGAGGGAGGTCCATGGCAGCTGGGCCCAGCTTGTTGACTGCTCGTGACAACTGTCAGCTTATGCTGGACAGGCATACGCTCTTTGAGCTGGCCTCCCCTCGGCATTATGTGACTGTCCAACCTGCTCTTCAGAACAGTGCAATGGAGGTATCCTGTTCCACTCAATTATCTGTTTCGATCTCAGTGGTCACAATTAAGCTTCTTCCACAGCAGACAGGGTCACGCGGCCAGCGGTACGCTTCGGTAGAGGTTACTGCACTGGCGTTGGCGGGAGGCACCCTGCCTGCTGCCCCTTCCGCCCTTGACCTCTGCCGAGGGCAGCGGGACGCTTCGGTAGAGGTTACTGCACT
>JAPTJF010000575.1:0-34245 GCA_029339195.1 Micractinium sp. NFX-FRZ
AATGAAGAGTTCCACCAGGCAGTGCGGCCACCTCAGCGCAGAGCGCAGCACAGCGGGCGGAGGCGCCGGCACGGCCAGCCCATTGCTGCAGGTGCTGCCCCTGCCACCGCCTTTTTGGCATCGTTCCTCCACTTGTACGCATCCAGCCAGTGGTTTGAGCAGGCAGGGCACATTAACAAGCGCGTTGTGAGGTGCATCAGAGGGAGGCGTGCAGTGAAGGGTACGAGCGTTGAAGCGTGACGGGGCCGTGCAGCGTGATGGGGCGGCACCCACCCCCAGACGGGGTGAAAAGAATGTCGAGGTGATCAGGAAAATAGCAGGTATACGCACGTGCTGCCAAAGTAACAAATGCACGCGTGCTGTCTCAGGTTGTGAGCACGGTGCATGCCGCACGCAGCAGCATCCAAAGGAGCTGCACCAAGAAGAGGCCCACTGCCACCGGCTGATCTTGAAAGTACTGCCACACCGTTGCCGCGAGCGTGCCATCTTGCCGCCGTGCTGCTGCTGCTGCTGCTGCTGCTGTGGTGCCGTGCTCGCCCGCCTCTTGCGCGGCCTGCCCCGATGCAAGGCAGACGGTTGTGCACAGCAGCAGCGTGGGCAGCAGGACGCCCAGCGTGGCCTGCACCCACAGCGTGCACAGCAGGCAGGCGCCCTGGTCAGACAGCTCCACCCCCAGGCCGTCTAGGGGTGACACCAGCCTAAAGGGCCAGTCCATGAGGGCAGTGAGGCCAGAGAAGAGGCCCCTGCTGGGTGGGAAGGCCAAAAAGGAGGTGCCGTCACGCGCAGCACCAGGCAGCAGGTCGCAGCGTGCTGCCGCCATCCGGCCCATCATCAGCTGCTGGGCAGCTGACACCGCCAGGTGCACGCTGCAGGCAGGAGGGGGAGGGGAGAGGGGGAGGGGAGGGGGGCATCAGAAGAGAGAACGCTCAGCCGCAGCACGGAAGCCGTGGACCAGTTACACAAAAACGGCACATCACTAGACCAGGGGTGCTGGCTACCGGACATTGTTTGACTTGCAACATGCCCTCAGGCGCATGCCCCGCCAGGAAGTGACAACGGACGGGCTACTCGTACGGCAGGAGGCTAGGCCAGGTCGGGCGTGGGGCCTGGCAGCTGGGGAACATCTAGAGGGCAGCCTGCCTTGTTCTCCTGCCCGGCCAGCCCATACAACCATTGTCATTCATCACAACGAAGACACAAGCAGCAGGGGAAGCGAGAAACCGGCACCTGCGCACCCAACAGCGGGCCAGTAAGCACCTGTGGGCGCTAGCGGGGCAGGCGGCACCTCGCTCGTTGCACTCACCGGAAGGGCAGGCGGTAGCCAAGCGCTGCGATGAGCATTGTCACCGCATGGGTGTTGAAGAGCCAGACCCAGGCAAAGGCTATGGGGTTGGCGGTGGGGGCATCTGGGATGGCAAACGGGACTGCAACGATGGCCGCCATCGCCAGGCGGGCGGGTGCTGCGATCCACGCACGGTGCCGCGCGTACCAGGAGCGTGCGGCGGTGTACAGCAGCGGGCTGAGCGCGGCGCAGGGCATGAAGAGAAAGTTGAGCCAGGCAAACTCGGGGGTGCAGAGCTGCGAGGCAGGGGAGGAGAAGGGGCAGGGGGCGGCATGGAAGGTTACAGATGGACGACATGCGCATAAGTGGAGGCGTGGGGCGCGACGAGGGAAGCAGAGGCAGGTGCTGTTTGGACACAGACGTGTGCAGCAGGGAGGTGGACAGGGGACAGGGGGCTGGCTGGCCTGGTGCGCCAATACAACAGGTGTGGATGAAGCATGGGCTGGCCGCAAAGAGGAGGCAGAGACGGGCCAATCTGTTGGGATGTGCTGTGGATCAGGAAGGTTTGAAGAAAAGGAGGCAGTTCTGACCTGATGTCCGTGTTGTGCGCGGCAGCAACAAGGGGCAGAAGAGTGTTCAGTAAGGGTGAGGCAGAGCTGGGCGGGAACTGCGAGGCAGCTGGCGGCAGGGAGCTGGCGGGGCTGGCTGACAATCTGCGAGTGTGGCACGGGAGGGCGGCGCGGCACCCGCATCCTCTTCCCACCTGCTCAGAGCCTCCAAGGCACGTCGCCAGCCGCGCCAGAGTGCCGCCGAGCATGACCAGGCTCGTGAGCGCGTCAGTGCGGGCTCGGAGAACCGCTGGCTCGCTTGTCATGGTAAGAGAAAGAATGAGAATAATCACTGCGGTTGATAAGAGCGGGACTGGCGAGGGGAAGACGCCCCTTAACAAGGAAGGGCAGGCCGGTCCCGCAAGGTGGCGTCGCACCCAGCAGCCGCGGTTCCATTCAGCAAGCTGTGATGGTTTCTTGTCCCATTGTGTCCTGTGCTTCAAGGCATCACTAGGGATTTGCGAGAGTTTTCAGAACAGCAATCAATTCGTGGCTCCTTCCAGTTCTTTGCAATCAGGGGCCACATAGCAAAGCACCAATGCCGCCGCTACAGCGTATGGTACAAACTTAGGGGTGGGCGACGACAGGGGGCAGGATATGGGGGGTTTCAAGATGCACAGCCGTAGTGAGTGAACAGGGACGTAGTAAGAGGCTGGTGGATGGGCAAGGCGGCAGGGACTGGAGGTGAAACAGGGAGTCATGGTCGGGCCCGGCAGGAATTGCGTAATGTACAGGATGTTGACACTACCCCGCAATGGAAGTAATGGACATGCGTGGCCCAGCTTGTGGCGCCTCTCCTAGCAATGGGTTAGCATGACAGGCTAGAAGTCTTGAAGCCGTTTTGTCAGACAGGAGCACCGGCCCGTGCGGCACCTGTTGCCTCGAACTCAACACCGTGGGCTGCACTGTGGGCGGAAGCGGCTCAGCTACTGTTACACAACACCATTGTCGCAGCCAGAGCGTGTGACCTGAACCAAGGGGCATCAGTTAGGAGGCGCAGAACAGAGCAGGAGCCCCCACACACTGCAACGTGCAACGCAGCAGCAATGCGCTAGGCGATGGTGGCGATTGATGCCTGACACCACTGCCGCTGCGGGGCACGCTCGCGTGCTGCTGCTGCTGTCGACGCAGCTGCCGGCGCCGCTGCTGTTGTTGCTGTCGACGCAGCTGCCGCTGCTGTTTCAATAGAGGGAGAGCAATGCAAAGGATGCATACATGAGGGCGCAGGGGTAGACCACGACCGTCTGCTGGCCGTCCAGCAGCGGCGAGCGGCGCACAAAGAGGCGCGCTGCGGTCTGGCTGGCCCACAGCACAGCGCCGGCTGCAAGCGCCAGGCTGGCACTTGATCTCCTGCAAGCAGAGGGGGAATGCGTGGGCAGGGGGTGGTCAGAGTGAGCAGGTTGAGATGAAGGTAATGCAGGTGGAGGGGCAAACCGGGGGCAGGGGAAAGGGCGGGTGATGCACGGCAGGCGGGTGCTCGGGCCAGCCTGCCCCATACGAGGGTGCCTGGTCCGTGCACGCCCACCTCGGCAGCAGGGCTCGTCACCTCTGCACCTTGGGTCCTGCGCAGCGCACCACCCCACAGTGCGCAACCGCAGCACGTGCACAGCAGGGCGCCGCAGGCATGCACGTACGCCTGGCGGCCTCTGCCGGACCACGCCGCCACCGGCCAGCACCCGCTGCCCGGACGCCGCCTTACCCCCTCCAGCAGCGCGTGGTTGCGTGGTTACAGGAACAACAGCCAGCATGCTCCCCCCTGCTCCTGCTCACCCAAGCCTCCCCCGCCCTGCGCCCCCACAGAGCAGCGCCAGCACGGAAGCTTCATGCGCCGCCCAGCAGCAGCAGCAGCCTGGTGCCCCACAACCCGCCACCCGCCACCGCACACTTTGTCTCCTGCTTGCACTCACCGCGGCAGCGCTAGTGCCACCAGCGCGTGCGCCACCAGCGGCAGCAGAGCGTAGCCCAGCAGGCAGGTGCAGCTGTACAGGTCCAGAGACTGGGCATCTGGGTCGTCGCTCCCCGTGATGCTGTTCAGCACAAACCTGCCGGCATTCAGCACATGGGTGGGGGGACGCGCGTTTCAGCGGGCTGCATGGCTGCAGTTGTTTGTGGGCAGATTGTACCGGGGGATGTCGGTGTGTGCATGATGCTGTGCAGCGCACGGGGGTGGCGAGGGCGAGGAGGGGGGCAGGCACAGGCAAGGGGGGCTGTGGAAGGCGACTAGGCTGTTGCTCAGCAGCACTCGCGTGTCATCAACCCCTGTGCGCGCTGCTGCCGCCTGCCCCATGCATCTTCATGTGCCATACCCCACGCACTCCCTGACCCCGCTTCACTCACCACATCAGCATGGCTCCCACAACCATCCAGCCAAGAATGTATCCAAAGTGCATCTTGCCCACCTGCAGGCGTGCCGCAACATGACCAGGAGTGATCAAGCCAGCAGGCGGGGACTGTGGCAGGTGAGCAAAGCCACCTGGCGCCTGACTTTGGGCAGTGTTTCAAGGCAGCAGATGCACACAGCCGAGCAGCGCTTGAACACAACCGTCCCGTCTGCGTGCAGGCCTCACAAACTTTCGAATAACACCCCGCCTCTGCAGACCCGCTAGCGAGTGTGCAAGGCTTGCCAGAGCCATATACGTGGCGGGGACCGTGCATGTGCACATGGGCCGTGGCGTGGTCCCACAACCCCACACCCCAACAACCAACTCCCGCAACACAAAATCGGCAGGAGAGCACAGCCGGGCAGGGTCATGAAGGGGAGGGAGGGGCATCCCTGCCAGCTCCGTGGCATTCCTCCCAGCAGCACCGCACACAGCAGCACCGTACCAGCTCCCCAACTGGCAACCAACCCCCCTAGGCTCTCACCAGCAGGTGCGCAAAGCCGAGCAGGGCCATAAAGATGAGGGGGCCGCCCATGTCCAAGTGATCCATGTCGTGCCCCGCCAGCCGGAAGGTCAGGATGCTGCGCGTGCGGCTCAGGATGGCGGGGATGTCAATCCCCAGCTCTGCAGCAAGGGCAGGGCGCGGAGGCGGACATGCGCAGGGAAGGCAGTGACGTGAGTGTGCCGTCGAGGCCCGGCGGCGGCAACGGCGGGTGGCAGCGGCAGCCCACGAGCGGCACCCTGGCTTGGCCGGATCGCTTTCCGGCATGCACATCTGCCAAACAGATTGCAGCCCAGCTCTAAACACGGCCCGCACCTTCAAGCAGCGGCGCCTCTTCCTCAAACGATCCATAGGCCGCGGCGCTCTGGGCGCCTGGCATGTCATAGCTGTAACTGCTGGCTGCGCCATACTGCGCAGAGCCGCCTGCAGAGTACCACTCGACGCCGCCTCCACCGCCTCCAGGCTGGGGGACTGCACCGGGGTGGCGCTGCTGCTGGTAGGGCCCCGAGACGTGCCACTCCGCCATTGTGTGCAGCCGCTGGTGGGGTTTGGGCACGGAATATGGAGGAGCAGGACGGAAAGCGGTGATCGGAAGGTGCGGCGAGGGGCTGAAGGGGCAGCAATGGAAGGCGGTGATGATGTGTATAGCTCACAATTGAATGTGGCCGCTTTCAGCACGGCTGTGACAGCCGGCTGCCACATGGGCGGGGTCCCGCTCAGACGCCACCGGCAAGTCGGAAGGTTTCCTACTGCCGCGGCATGTCGCACTTAGCATGCCATCTCTTCACAGGATTCGCTTTCCTAGCGTGCACACAAGCTGAAAACCTGCCCACATGCTGCCGTTTGACCCACACCCGGCAGCAGCTGCGCATCGCTGAACCGCCTTCAACAACCTCTTAAATGCGGGCGGTGGCTGTCTTGCTGGATTACACGGAAAAACGTGAACAACAATTGCCGGTTTTCTCACACTATACACGCACCTAACTAGCTGCATCTGTAGCCTGTACAGCCCGCATCTCTCCAGCCTGCGCCTCGGCCCGCTGCGGTACCGCTGACAAAGCCGCTCCAGGAGCGCCCAATTTCGGCACGCCCGACGCAGCCGCTCTCTCTACACTCAAAATGGCCGCAGCCCCCTGTGCGCCACCTCGCACACGTACTACCCCAGGCCCTGGCTGCCCCTGCGGGTGCCCGAAGTACAGGCGTTGCTGACATCAGCAGCCCATCTCCTGGCCTCGCTTGCCTGCCTGCCTGCCTGGTGCTCCGCTCATCTCACGCTTCACTTGCGACTGCTGATGGAAGACGCCAGGGACACCCTGAAGTTGATGTCCACACAGAAGAGCAGCGGCCCTCCATCTGCGGCGGTGGCTTGGAACACGCCTGCTCGGGCAGTTGGGGGCAGGTGGGGCAAGGGGGCGGCATGGCATGGTGGTGAGCACGGGCGGCAGGGCTGTGCTCACCAAGTGCACTGCACGCACCCGGTGTAGCGGTCTGGGCGGAGCTGCCGTACCTTGAAGGCGAATGATGTCTTGGGGGGCAGGGCTGAGGCAGGCTCCCGCCCTGCTTGGGGCCGCTGCACCACCACAACTCCCCCAATCCCACCACACCATACCCCACACTCAGGCAGGCAGGCGGGCGAGCTGAGCTGGTGCCAGCAGGGCAGCTCACCGAGATAAGGCCCCTGCCGGGTGGGTGGGGACGGGTGCAGAGGGAGGGGAAGGGGAGGGAGGAGGGGGGGAGGGTGAGAATGGAGGGGGACACAAGAGCTTGGTGCGGACAAGCAGCCGCGCTGCACCTGGCTGTGTGCTGAGGCGCAGCGCGGGCTGAGCACCGGATGGGTGGGGGGCAGGCAGCATCCCATTCCCTGCCTTCCTCACTGGCAGCAGCAGGCAGAGGGCAGCTTCCGCGCAGCTCCAGCCAGATCGCTCACACCACTCCCCCGCCAACTGTGACCACCGCCGACCCTACACCCTTCCTGTCGACGTGGCGGAGAGCAGGTGCTAACACAGCGCCTGCGCGTGCCACTCCCCACTGTAAACACCCTAAAAACTCCTCCCTTGTCTGTTGGGCTGACGTCCGCACCCCTCCTCTCGTGAACACTACCGGATGTGCGGCAGCTCACCGGCGGTGTGGCGGCGGGCAGCTGCTGGCGCAGCTCCAGCGAGTGCCAGCCTGGCGCCATGGGGCAGCTCACGGCGTCGCACAGGTCGCCTGAGCTGCTGTAAACACGGAACCCCAGGTAGTCAATGCCCACCTCCAGCGTGCCGCCGCTGATCTCACGGTCTGCTCATCGGGGGGCGGAAGCTGGGGAGGGCGGTGGGCACGGTGGGCAGGGCACAGGACACACGTGGCATGCTGCGCGCGGCACACATGCTGTGCAGGTGGCATGCACAGCGGGCGGCGTATTGGCAACAGGGTGTGCCTCGTGGCAAAGTGGAAAAGCTTGTGTGCTGGCGCCCGCTCGTCGGGCAGGCGCCCCACTCACCCAGGGTGCCGTTGATGCGGAAGACGAGCTCCTGGCCTGCATGTGCCGGCGTCGGGTCCACCTCCCCGCTCTCGACATCGAACACTCCTGAATCGCAGATGCGCCAGTCGGCGGTGGCAGGAAGGGGGGCGAGAAGGAGGAGGGCGGCGGCCAGCACGGCGCCAGCTACCGAGTGCCGCCACGGCGGGGGCGCCGCCGCTCCACGGGCCGCTGAGCGGGCGAAACCTCCCACAGCATCTGGCAATCCGCGCTGAGCAAAGAACGAGAGCATGGCGCTGGCCCAAAGTCGCCGAAGGGAGAGATGAAGAGAGGAGAGTGCGTCGAAAGGTGCGCCGGCTGCCGAGAGGTTGCCGATTGCGTGTCGCAGGGATGAGAACGCAGCGTGAGAAGTTTGTGTCCGGGAGGCGTTGCAAACTGGGACAGCCTCCTGGGAACCTTGATGCTCTGCTGACACATCATGCGCTTTCCACAGCAGCGCTGCCAAAACTTTGTGCTTCAACATGCGCGCGCCAGGGCGTCCAACGCAGTCAGGCACCCTCGGCTGACGCCTGGGGTTGCGCCCAGACAACATGGCAGACGAGGAGGCACCTTGGCAGCCAGGCCTGCCGCCCAGCACCCAACCTGCAGCCCACAGAAGGCGCCACGGGGCGGGCTTGGCGTGGCTGCTGCTCACCGCCGCGCTGTGGGGCAGCTACACCCCCACCCTCCGGTGAGACTGCGTGCCTGCCTGCCCCACTGCCTGCCCGCCCGCCTGCCTGCGGGGCTGGCTTGCATGTTCACTGGCTCACCAGCCCGCAGCTCGCCTCTTCCTGGGTGTGGCTCTCACCTGCTGCACCAGCAAACCTTGCTAGCACCTTGCCCAGCTAACCCCAGCCATGCCCGCATGGCAGCTGTCTGCCTGACCCAACGCGAGGCTTGCACAGGGAGTGCTGCCTCATCAAGCAGCACTCGCTTCATCCATGTAGGCTGGCCTACTCCCTGCCCGGCCCGCCTGCCCCCCTGGTGCTGTCCGCTGCGCGCGGCTGCCTGCAGCTCTTCATCCTGCTCCTGGCGCTGCCCCTTGCTGCGTACACGCCAACGCTGGGGATTCTGACCCAGCCAGAAGAGGCTGCTGAGGTGGCAGGTGGTGAGACCGAGCCGCTGCGCCAGCCACTGCACACCGCAGCAGACGCTGTGCCAGCCCAGCAGCAGAGGGTGCAGCAGCAGCAGCAGCAGCAGCAACAGCAGCGCTCTCCCAGCCCTGTGCAGGGGTCTGGCAGCAGCCCTTTGCCCGCGCACCTGCAGCCGAGGGCGGCTGAGGTTTTGGTGGAGGAGGCAGAGGAGGCAGAGGAAGGACTGGAGGGGGATCAAGAGGAGCGGGAGCCAGCAGGGCCACCTGGCAGCGCTGGTCCCGGTTGCCTGCCAACGCGAATGCCCCTGGGGCTGCCCCCAGCCGTGCTGGCAGCACTGGAGCTTGGCTGCTACAACACAACAGGCACACTCTTCCAGGCGGCGGGTCTGAAGGCAAGGAGATGGCTTCTCTGCTGGCGGGGGGCTGCCACCCTGTGTGCAGGCCTGTGCGGCCGCTTGGGAGCAGCGCAGCTGCCCTGCCGCCGTGTGCCCTGTCGGCTGCTGCAAGGCGCATCACACCTTCGTTCAACGTGTGCTCCAAAGTGCGCACCAAACACACATTCTGTCCCATGCATGGTGGGCCTTACTGCCGCCGCAGTTCATCCCCGCCGCCCGCGGCGCCTTCCTCATCCAAGCCTCCTCCCTCTTCACCCCGCTCCTGGCAGCCTGCGCCGGCATGGCACCCAGCAGGTGGGTGCCCCTGATGGGGCAGGCAGTAGCAGTACTGGCCCCAATGGCGTCATGACACCGCTGCAGTGGCAGGCACAGAGGTCCCTTGTGCATCAGGGCAGCAAGCACGGCTGGCGGGAGCTTAGAGGCCCACAGCTCACCTGCTGACAACATGCAACCCACCCTGCAGCTGGCCAGTCTTACTCACCACCACGTGCACCACCTCGCCCTGCTCCCTCTGCAGGCCAGTCCGCCTGGGCAGCCTGCTGGCGCTGGCGGGCACGCTTGTCATCGCTGCCGACACGTCAGCAACCCCCGGCACAGCATCTGGTACAGCCTCAGCCTCTGTTGACGCAGCACTGTCACCCTTTGCAGCACACGGCTCGCTCTTGGGAGAGAAATATAGCAGTGGGTGGTGGCTAGCGGCTGCCGAAGCAGCAGGGGCTGCTCAGCCGCTGGGCGACGCACTCACCCTAGCCGCAGCCCTGTGCTACTCTGCCACAACCGTGCGCATACCGGCGTGGGCGGTACGGTACCGCGTGCCGCCCCTGCACCTGGCCCTCGGCAAATCTGCCTTTCTGGCTGTCATATCTTCAGCGCTGCTGGGCGCGGCAGCGGCTCAAATGGTGCTGCAGGGGCAGGCGGTGGCGGGGCTCTGGCCGGGCTGGCGGCAGCACGACGGCTGGGCGCTGATTGCGTGGTCTGCGCTGGGACCGGGGGCGCTGGGTGCCTACTGCCACGTCAAGGTGTGGCGCTGCTGGAAGGAGCCTGCTGCTGTGCTGCTGCTGCTGCTGTGCCGCGCTGTGCTGTGAGACGATTTACTGTGCCGCGCATGCCCTGCAGATGTGGTAGGGGCTCTGCTGCTGCTGCTGCTGCCGTGGCGTGCTGCGCTGCGCCGTGCTATATCATGCTGTGCACGTCCTGCGGACGTGGCGCTGGGCTTGTTGAGCATCCTGCAACCCTCCACAAAACCGTGCTACCCCGCTGCACGCTTTGCTCTTCTGTTGTGGGATTATGGTCAGTCTGATGCCCGCAAAACCAAGAGTGCAACACAGCCCCGAATGCATCCTGCCTGCCTGCCCCTGCCCTGCAGGGCCAGAGCCTGGTGTCCCCCACCGCCGCGCAAATCGTGTTCTGCAGCGTGCCGCTGTGGTCAGCGGTGCTGGCGGCAGCCGTGCTGCCTGCCGAACCAGTGAGCACGGCCACGTGGCTGGGGGGCGGCCTGGTAGCTGCGGCGGGGCTGGTGGCGTCGCTTCCGTGGAGGCAGGAGGGGTCAGCAGGGTAAGCCTGGCGTGCACGAGCGCCGGGCGTGGAAGCGGAGCCGCTTACATGGGAGGCGCTGTTTACACAACGAGACCTGCTGAAAGGCTCATACAGTGTTACCAGTGCAGTGAAGGGCAGGAGCACAGATGGTTGATCTTCCACGTCAACACGTGGAAGGAAGTGAAGTGCAGCGCATGGCAGGCGGTGTAGCAATGCAGTGAGTGGGGTGAAGTGCACAGTCTCAAGCGTGAGGCAACTTTTTGTGGACAGCAGGCGGCTCCCTCCCAGAAGACGCCTTGCGGGGGGGCTTCCCCACAGCCGGACTTCAGAGCCGCCGTCAGATCGGCACATGTTTTGCGCCACACAGATATGGGTTGATCACACTGCCCGTGTTCACCTGGCGGTCAGGCAGGCGTGGCGCTCCCGGCTACCAGGGTAGCTGCGGCTGCTCGGCGGGGTTTAGGTGGAAGAGGGCGGTGGGGTTGTCGCACGCCATCCTGCAGGGGAGGGCGGTACGGCAGGGTTGTACTGCAGGGAAGGGCAGACATAGCTGCCCTTCTTGGCAGCCGCCCTTCCCGGCAGGGCGACATGGCAGGGCTGCATGGGCCAACTGTCCGGGAGGGCTGGCGGAGGCGAGGCAGGGCTGCCGGCTCGAGGCAGGCTCATGCAGTGCAGGACCCCTCCCGCCCTGCTGGCTTGCAGCTCAGGCCGGCGTACTGCCCGGCCGGGCCGAGCCCAGAGGGCCAGCAGCACCTCCGCCTGCGGCTGCTGAGGTGGCACTCACCCGTACAGGTAGCACCTGGCGGGTGTGGAAGGGTGGGCAGCAGAGGGGGCGGAGGGAGGAGCGGGTGGGCGGGGAGGTGAGGGGAGGTGAGAGGGGAAAAGTTTGGGGAGAGGATGGCGTGACAAGCAGGCACGCAGGCAGCGGCTGCATCCCTGCCACTGTGTGTCAATAGCAGGCAGCCGCTTCATGCCAGTGCCCCAGCAGCGGCAGCGGCTGCATCCCTGCCACCGTGCGTCAATAGCAAGCAGCCGCTTCATGCCAGTGCCCGAGCAGCGGCAGCAGCATGAGCACTGGCTGCCAATTGCCCCCTCTGTTGGGTGCAGCACCCAGGGCCCAGGCTCACATGCAGGTGTGGGGGAGGTAGGCCCAGTGGTAGGTGCCTTTGTGGTCTGCGTGCAGGAGCGAGGGAAGGGGTGCAGGAAGCAGGTTGGCGGTGGCTCGGGGCATGGGGCCTTTCATATGTGTGCAAAGACCGCTTGTGGTGGGGGCGTCGGTGCCCCGCATTCCCTGCACGGCCCACGGCTGGGCAGGCGGGGAGGAAGCTGGGCCGCATGCAGATTGGGAGTGCAGAGTGGGGGCCATCTGCTGGGCTGGGCACACTTGTCAGCCGGCACATGTGTCGTCGGGAAGTGGCCTTCACCCCTTCACCCATCAATTCCACGCTGAAGGGTACAGCTGTGAAAAGCGAACCCCTCACCCCTCTCTCCCCACGGGAAGTCCGCCACTCACACTTGCCAAGAATGAACTGCCACGTGTTCTCCACGCTGAAGCCACAACTGTGAACTGAAAAGCGACTCTCGGCCCCTCACCCCTCCCTCCTCCCGGGGAAGGCCTGGGGAGGCCTCATCATGGGGACTCACACTTGCCAAAGATGAACTGCCACGTGTACTCCAGCGCATACCCCGGCGTCTCCAGCTGCGACTCGTCCAGCCAGGTGATGATGCCCTCGTAAAACTCGCGCGGGTGCTGCTGGATGGCGCGCCGAGACACCAGGAACTGGGCGCAGCAGGGGGCGATGATCTGCAAGGGCAGGGCAGGACCAAGCAACGGTTCGTGGGTTGGTTCCCTCTGAATCTGGGGTGGTGGTGGTGGCGGTGGGTGCCGTTTGTGTGGTGTGGGTAGTGTGTGTGGGTGTGTGGGGGTTGGGGGTTGGGGGTTGGGGGGCAAGACGATTTATTCGATTGGGGGCCCATCTCGCCGGCTGCAGGAGCCCAGCATGCACAGCAGCACGTCCCGCGGGCAGACCCCCTGAGCCTTTCTCACCCCCCAGAGCGTAACATGCAAGCAGGTGAGCACAAGTAGGGCTGCGAGGGCGCCTCCAACGCCCCCAGTGTGCCTCACCAGCGGAGGAGGGTGCAGACCCAGCCACTTGTGGAAGTACTCGCGCCATGCGATGCGCACGCTGTGCCCAAACGAGGGGCTCTCCTCGTGCGTGGCAAAGATGCCCATCCCCAGCCCTGGCTCCTTGCACTACGGGAGGGGCCAGGAGGCACAGGGAAGGCACACAAAGAGGTGGGCGGCACGGGCGTGGGTGGACCCCTCCGGGCCTAACCAGGCGTGCGCAAGCGGCGCAGAGGGCGCTGGCACTGCGCCGAGGGCAGCACACAACACCACACCTTCAGCCAGTCGTGTGTACCGCTTGCCTGCCAGCCACCCTGCGGGTGCCAGCTGCGCCGCGCCCTTGTGCCACCCGCAGAGCCCCCCATGCAGTCAACGTTCCTTGACCCAGGACGCACGCCCATCCCACGCTATCCCATCCCCTGAGGGCCCCCCATGCAGTCAACCTTTCTTGACCCGGAACACCCACACGCCCCACCCCCACCCCCAGGGGGGGACTGGCCCCCCATGCAGCCGACGTGTCTGGACGCACGACACACAATTGTGCTTTGACCCACCCCCACCCCACCCCACCCGCCCCGCCCCGCCCCGCCCCTCTAGCCCACCCACCGTCAGGTCCACATAGTGCTCAGTGGTGGGCCAGCGCAGGTGCTGCAGCCGCCACTCGCTGTTGGTGTGCACCGTGCCCAGGTAGTTGTGCCACGAATCCCTGCAGGCATCAAATGTGCTAACTTTAAGCAAGCGAGCGAGGGATGCAATGATGTTTCCGGGTTGCAAGCCAACACACTGGATTGGAGCGCTGCGCGCACGGCAATGCCAACAACCACCTGTGCGCGAGCATGAAAGCCACAGCTGCGCTCCCAGCACGGCCAGCACCCACCTGTGCGCGAGCATGAAAGCCATGGCGTCTGGCACTTGGTCCCAGTGCTCCCAGCACTGCCAGCACCGCCAGCACCCACATGTGCGCGTGCATGAGCGCAATTGCGTCCGGCAGGTCCTCCCAGTGCTTCCATCACCGCCAGCCACCCACCTGTGCGCGTGCATCAAGCACTGTCAGCACCCACCTGTGTGCGTGCATGAAGGCCATTGCGTCCGGCAGGTCCTCCCAGTGCTCCAGGACGGCGGCTATGTAGGAGCGCGCCTCGTCGCCCGGCCCCGACTTGACCTGAGGCGGCAGCGGGGGTGGTGAGCGTGGGTGGGGGGCGGGGCTAACCATTTGATGGATCCCCACCCGCCCCCTCACCGCTGCCCCCTCACCTTGCACAGCAGGCCCCTCACCTCCTTCCAGATTGCCAACAGCTGGGCTGTCGGAGCTTGTGTGTGTGTGTGCGTCAAGATGACCTGCCCCAGCACACACTCTCTTCCAGGGCCCCTGTCCCAGCACACACATTCTCTCCCAGAGCCCCTGCCCCCTCACCCTCTCCTCCAGCGCCCCTGCCCCCTCAACGCCCCCCCCCCTCCCCGCAATGCCCCCCGCCTCCTCACCTCTTTCGTGATGTTGACACTCGTGTCATTCGAGTTGGTGTAGACTTTAATGTTGACCCAGCGGCTGGCATTGGATTTGGTGGCCCACCTCGTGTCCTCCCCGTGCGCCGCAAGCACCAGCATGCGGGTGCGCGCAAACTCGGTGTTGGCTGTGGGGGGCAGGTGGCGGGAGGAGCAGGGGGCAGGGGGAGGGGAGGGGAGGCGGTGAGGGGAGGGGAGGCGCTGAGGGGAGAGAGGGGGAGGAGCGGGGGGAGGGGGAGGAGCGGGAGAGGGGGAGCAGAGCGGGGGGAGAAGGGGGCGAGAGAGAGGGAGGGCAGGTGGGGCGGGGGAGAGTGCAACAGCGGCAGCGGGGGAGGGTGCGGGGGAGGGAGTAGGGCACGTGCTGTGGGTCAGGAGGAGCGTGCCCTGGGCTGGGCCAGGCAACAGGCAGCTGAGGTGGCGCAGGCAGGGTGCTCCAGCGGTCTCACTCACCGCACAGCCCCCCACCCGCCGTACACTGCAGCCCGCTTCCCGCCTGCGCGGCGCCTGCAAGCGGAGGGGCCCTCGGCAACGGGGGAAGGTCAGGGCGGCATCGGCGCCTTGCACGCAACGTGCCGCTGCAATTGCTCACCACTGGCCAAAGCAAGCAAAATGAGCAAATGCAGGCAGTAAGCAGATCAACCCAATGCCCTGTCTCACCTGCTACTGTGCCCTCCTCCTGCTGCCCCTGCTGCTGCTCTCCCTGCTGTTTAGGCGGCGGCTGCCCCTGCTGCTGCTGCTGCTGAAGTTGGCAGGCCGCCAGCACCTCCCGTTGGCAGTCGCATGGCGGGCACGCCGCCTGCTGCTGCTGCTGCTGCTGCTGCTGCACCTCGCTGCCTGGTAGCTCTGCATGCATGGGGGAAGAGGTGCCACACAGACCTCTTGAAGAGTGCTGCTGCTGCTGCCGCCAAGCTAGCGTCCCCGCTGCAGCCCAGCCGCGTGCACGGCAGTGCTCGCATGGCAACAGTGCACAGCATGCCGCAATGCTAGCGCGCTCACCAGGTGGGGGCAGCGTTCCGGGAGGAGGGCTTCGCAGCACCGTGGTCCACAGCAGCACACCTACGGCGACCGCCAGCCCGGCAGTTCGGGCAAAGCGCCAGGGCAGGCCGCTGCCGCGGTGGGGGTGTGGGTCGGGGCGGGCGGGCCCCACAGGGTGGGACATCACGCTCCTTTGGAGGCTTGGCACCCTCAGGCCTCCACCAGATGAGTCCGCCTCGGTTACAGGCTTGGTTTCCGTGCGCCTCATGCAGTAGATGGCGTTGGCTGAGCAGGGGTGGCGGGCACCTTCCTGGCAGGCGCCGCTGCGCGCCGCTGTGCTGGGGCGGCAGCTGCCAGGCGGGCTCGTGCGCTGCTGCACGCGCCCCCGTCTCCCGCACGGCTCCTAGAGTGCGAGTGGATTCCCGGGAGGCAGCAGCGTGCGTTCTCAGGCGCCCTGTCGCGAACTGTTGCTGTCAAGCTTGCCGGGGCTGTCCGGGTTACAGAAAACAGAGCAGCCTGGCTCCTGCCTCCCAAGGCAGCGTGTTTGTGATGGATGACCTCTCAAGTCACCACCTGTCAAGGTGCAGGACCATCCAGCCTGGCCGCCTAAAGCACGGCATCCTGGTTGCGGGGAGGCCTCCCCAGATCACAAACTGGGACGCTGAGATCAGTAATGTGGGGAAGGCCCTGCGCTGCCCGGTCCGCCATCAGCAGGCTGGCCTCGGCGGGACGGCGGCGGGCAACCCTGTTGCCGGCCTCCGCCCCTGCTCCGAGCAGGGAGTCCCTTGTCTGGTTCCAGCAGCTGGCCTTGGTTCTCTGGGCAGCTCTATTCTGATGGGTGGGTGAGATTTTTTAACAATGAGTGGCTAGTGATGGCTGCACAAACAGAGTGGGCAGAGGCAACTGGAGCCCCACCAGTGTGCCGCGGCAACCCGGCTCATTGGCGGGGCAGCGCCATGTGTTGGGTGATTTTGGAAGCGCTTTTGGGGGGATAACACCGTGTGACCCTATGAGGCATAACATGCAGCTCACCAAACTTTGACTTCCCCCTTCGCCCTTGAATTGGCTGTAGCACACGGTGGCGCAGCGGGCAGCGTCAGCGGCGGGGGTTGCTGTGGTGCCGCTGGACGGCGCACAAATAGGTCGCATGCAAGAGTGGCTCAATGGTCGGCATTACATGTATGGCATGTATGGCATTGTGAGGGAACACGAAAAGCTGTGGGAGCTACAGGTCTGTTTTGCGGCTGCCCACTCCCGCAGCATGCCACAGCGGAGCCGGGGCCCAGGCATGGCACGCTGCTGCACGAAGGTGTGCAGCCAGGCGCATGCTCAGAGGCATTGGCCTGCCTTGAGCAGGCTTGGCCTGGGTACTGCTCACTTTGATGTTTTGGCCACTCTTTACCTCAGCTTGCGACGGTTCGCATCCACACCGCCAAGCCAGAAGGTTGCCCTGCATGATGTGGACGGTGTTGCAGTGGGACGCCGTTAAAGGCCAGCGAGGAGGGGGCCGGGGCACGCCGACCAGCAGAGGGTTTGACCATACTTTCCTTCTTTCTACTCATGCCAATGAGAGGGCCACTTCAAAGCAGAGGCAGGGCCTTGAGCATTCGGAGGGCCGCACAGGCAGGCAGTGCGCACGCTGTGCTGGGCAGGGGAAACGCAGGACTGCCATGGCAGGAGGGGGGCAACCTCCAGGAAAAGCAAGGCAGGAACTCGCCTCCCCACCCCGCCCCGGGCCCTGACCAGCAAGTGGGCCCCGCCCCGCCCCCGCCACTGCGCCTTGCGTGCACATGCTCTGGCAAGCTCAGCGCATCTCCCCTCCCGCCCGCCCCCCTCCCACCGGCACCCGCCCGGGCTCACCCACTGCACTTGGAGAACCCGGCCTGGGGTGCGCTGCAGGTGCCGCCCACGCAGACGCATGACCCCTCCTGGAGAGGCTTGTCGGCAAGGAAGTCGTTGACACGGCAGGAGCCGCTGTCCGGGCTGCACATGTAGATGGCGGTGCAGGAGCTGTAGCCGGTCGTCGAGTCGGTGCTGCACACCCTGTAGGCGGTGTTGCCAATGACCCAGTAGTTGTTGTAGCTGAAGACCGGTTTCTTGCAGGCGGGGTTTTCCTGGACGCCATTTGCCGGGTCGCAGGGCAGGGCTGACTTGGTGGCAGTGCAGCGGTCAAAGGGCTTGCCGTTGAGCCAGTTGGTCATGCACGCCTGCAGGACGGCAGAAGGGCAAAAGGGGCGGGGTTGCAACTGAGGCAGTGAGCACTGGGTGCAGTTTAAGGAAGTGCTGGGTGCACGTGCGCAGGTCACATCATGTGATGGGGGCTGGGGAGTGTGAGGGGCCGGCATGCAGCCTGCCGCCGGCTGCCCGCAACCGCACTGATGCGGCGGGGCATGGGTTGCGGGTGCATGCATGCAGATGAGGCGCCACGTCACGTGAGCCCAGCAGTTGCTGCATGCCGCACGCCCGCACTTTCCAACAGCTGACCAAGTAATTGCCATGCCGCCCTGCCTACCTGGTCGCTTGGGCATGTGCAAGATGCGTCGCAGCGCTTTTCGGGCTCGGGGCAGGGCCCCACGGGCTGGCACTTTTTCGTGCCGCTATCGCAAGCCTGCATTGGTGCCGAAGCGGCAGTAGGGGGCAGTGCGCTGTAGCGCACGATCAAGTCTGAACAGGCAGAACGGCAGCCGCTCAGCAGATGACTTCAGAAGCAAGTGAGGGGCTGGCTTGCACCAGCCAGTGCAGCTCTGCCTGCCAGTTGCAGTTGTAAGGCCTGCCTGCCTGCCTGCTCGCCTGCCTGCCTGCATGGCCGCCCGCCTGCCTGCCTGATCGCCCGTTTGCCTGCCTGACTGCCCGCCTGCCCGCCCGCCCACAGGCAAGCCTGGATGTCAATGACCCACCTGCCCACTCGGGCACACGCATTCGCTGCAGGGGATGGTGCCATCGCAGGACTTGGGCTTGCAGAGGCGAGTGGCTGCAGCGCAAGCCTGCACAGATGGCGGGAAGGCGGGGCCAATCCGCGTACGCAGCTGCTCAAACGCGTGGGCAGCTGTTCAAACCACACGCAGGCCAGCTGCGAGCAGGTAGATCCACGGACCAGGCTGGGGGGCATGCTGCGCATGGGGCTGCCTGCCGCTGCCCGCCAGCACACCACCTACCTGGCTGCTGGGGCACACGCATGCGCTGCAGGCAAGCTTGCCATCACATGGCTTAAGCACAACCTTGCAAAGCTTCGTGACTGGGTCGCAAGTCTGCAGGCAGGTTGGACAGCAGGCGGGGCCATTCGGCGTGCCTGGTATTGCTGCCAGGCGGCACAACACACGCAAGGCAGCTGCGCGCAGGCCACACCCGTAGGGCCGGGCTACTGGCAGCCATACGAGGTACTTGCAGCCTTAGTAAGCAGCCAGTCCGGGGCCTCGAGGAGGCCGCCCTCAAATGCCCAACAGGCAAAGTTCAGCACGGCATGTGCATGCTCACCTTGCCGTCCGGGCAGGCGCACACGCTGCAGGCCAGCTTGCCGTTGCAGGCGGGCTTTGGCATGGGTGCGCCCTTGGGGCAGCGCTCGAGCTGGCAGCAGGAGAGGGAGGCGTCTGTGAAGGCGATGCGTGGGCTGCCCCAGGCCTGGTAGATGGCGGCAGCGGGGTAGAGGCGCCGCTTGCCGCCCTCCATCTTGAAAATGCTGTTGTCCTCTGCACACTTTACAACCTGCTCATCCTTCAGGGTGCAGCCGCCTGCACGACACAAGGAGGGGAGGAGGCTCAGCGGAGGAGGGCAGGAGCGCGTGTGGGACAGGGTCGCCGCCTCGGAAGAAGCGAGCACAACTGAACGCCAAAGGGACCAGGAGAGCGGGAGATAGAAGCTCTATGCCCGGGCATGTATTTGGTAGCCAGGGAGGTGGGCAGGCGGGCAGGCAGGCATGAGGCCAGCGTGCCTGCTTCTAGAAAGGCAGGCAGGCACGCAGACAGCTTGGCGACTCGCTGCCTGCCTGCATCACTGTCACCGTGTCTGCGCTGCAAAACCAGGTTCTGTCGCCAGCCTGGGGCTGCAGCAGAGTAGCCCGCCACCGGCAGCACGAGCCGCTGCCCACTTACTGGCAAAGCAGGCCTGGCGCATGCTCTTGCTGAATCCGTCCACCTGCATGATAGGAGCTCCCTTGCGCCCCCAGTTGCGCTCTGGTATGTAGCAGGTGGTGGTGCCGGGTTGCAACCAGCCCAAGGCAGTAGCAGCGCCGCCTGCAGCAGGGCGGGTCGGAAGCAGGGCAGCCGGGTCTCCATCAATGCGCAATGGTGATCAACAAGAGGGTATGTGTTCAACCTCCAAAGCGCCCAAAGCCAAACGAAAGCACAGCAGCCGCCGGGGGGTCGTAGCGTGGCACCTGTGTGAAGCAGGCACGCAACATCCAGGGCGCACGGGACTGGCACTTCAACAGCCCCCGGCTTCACCCTTCCCCCAGCGTCCTGGCAGCCGCCTCAGGCTGGCCTGGCGAGCTCACCTGGCTGGGAGACCAAGCAGACATTTGGGGAAGGGGCGGCGCGGGCGGGTGCGCTGCCCGCCGGGCACTCCTTGTCGGCCACCCAGCAGAGGCCGGGGGTGGTGCACCCACAGTAGTATGCGCCAGCACGGCCCTGAAGGACTGCCATCTGAGCCTCCTCATCCATGTCCAGATAAATGTAGTAGCACGCGTTGGGGTCCGCGTTGGCAGCGCCCTTGGTGCCTGCAGCCAGGCGCGGGGCAGGGCAGGAGGGCGGCGGCAGCAGGGGCGGCGGCAGCAGGTGGAGTGAGAAGTGGAAGCATTCCCACGCGCACAGCGTGGCGCCAGCGTGCATGCAGCCTCTGGCCACGCATCATGGGCGACAGCATCAGGGGCGACAGCATCAGCACAGCGCAGCCCAACGCAGCAGGAGTGCGTCGTCACTGCGGGGCTGGTGGGCCCGCCCTCCCCTCCTCCTGCCCCCGGCAGGCCGCCAGCAGCAGCAGCGCCGCACCATGGTAGAATTGGTTTGATTTTGTCTTCCTGCTGCACAGCGCCTGGCTCTTCGCGCCACCAGTGATAGACTGCATGCCCTGCTTAATGCAGGTGGCGGCGCAGTCGGGGCCGGCTTTCCCGCTTTCCACGGGGAAGAAGGCGACGGAGCCGAGGGCGCAGCGGGCGAGGCAGAGCGCCAGGGCTAGCCCAAGGCCCAACGAGGTCCGCGTGTGTCTCATGCTGTTGTCTAGCAGCGACTGTTTTGGTTTTGCCACAAGGGGGAGGGGACAAAGGAAGGGGATGTTGTGGGATACCGGGAAGCACCTGCCGGCTGGCCGACGGCGCCGGCCGGGGGACAGGCTGGGACCCAGCCAACAAGCTAGCGGAGGTGCGCATTGGCGACACGGTGAGCGCAGCGCCAGCAGAAGTAGCTGGCACATGGGTGGCTGGGCGGGTGGGTGGCTTGATCATTCATCACCGGCGCCGCCGACGCCTCCCGCCGGTGGACAGCACCCCGGCTGGGGCAGCCGACCGACCCGGACTGCCCTTGCCAACACAATGCCCTCTTAATCACCGACAGAGGACTATCGGGCCGGCGAGACACGGCCCAGAGGTCTACCGGACCGGAAAGGGCGGAGAGGTCCTTTGGTTGCAAGTATGTAGGGGTGGTGAGAGCGGGTGGTATCAGAGTGCAGAGATTCTGCCAATGCTTAAAGCGTGGGCATCAGCGCGTTATCTAACTCTGCAGACATGACGCGACGCAACGCGACACGCGGCCCCTCAGGTGCGATTGGCCTGGTCACCCTGAGGGGAAGATCGCACATTGAAACTTAAGGCTGGGGAGTCGAGAACGTGATCAACAGACGCCGCTGCCGCCCGCTGAAGGTGCAGGACCGTCTGGACAGCCTGGCAGGGCGGCCACCACTCCAGCTGTGGACCTAACAATGTTCTGAACGGCAGTTACCGTGCATCCATTCACAGACCAAGATTGAAAGGTCTGTGGCAATCTGAAGCGGCGACAGTGGGGCGAACCATGTCGCTGCGCCTGGCCTGCAGCAGTAGCAGCCTTCTTTGTGAATGGAGGCCATCTAAACAACGTCATGGACTTACGAGTGCACTCGAGCGGCCTACAAGTGCGCCAAAACCCACTTGGCGGCCGGAGTGCGCGACTCCGCCAGCCAGCCGCGGTCACGTGGCACGAGCTGCACGCCGGAGGACTCTAAAGGCCGCTGCCAATTCGGGAGAGGCGCAGGCGGCACCAGAAGTAGCACCGCCGCCGCCGCCGCCGCCGCCAGCAGCACCACAGGAGGAGCAGAGGCAGCAGCAGCAGCAGCAGCAGCAGCAGCAGGAGCCCTCCCCCGGCGCCGCCACCGGGCTAGCCTACCTGCTGCTAGTGGCGCTCCTGTGGGGCAGCTACACACCCGCCCTCAGGTAAGGACAGGTGAGGTGCTGCTCCTATGGGAAGCTAGCTGCTGCCGGCCTGCCGGGTGGCAGCATGACACCCTGTACCCCGAACCTCGCCTGTTCATGCGTCCCCTCCTCTGCGACTGCTGCCTGCACCTGCATGCTTTCATCTGCACCGACGCCCTTCTCCCATGCCCCCTGCACTGCGCGCCCGCTGGCCCGCCGCTGCGCAGGCTGGCGTACAGCCTGCCTGGGCCGCCCACTCCCGTGGCACTCACCGCTGCCAGCGGGGTGATAGAGCTGATCGTTCTTCTGGCAGCCCTGGTGCTGAGCTCCTCCGGCGGGGCACGTCGGGTCATTGCCACGTCGGAGGATCAGCAGCACCAGCAGCAGCAGCAGTCACGAATTGAGCAGCAGGCGCAGCAGGCGCAGCAGGCGCAGCAGCAGCAGGCGCAAGAGCAGCAGGCGCAGCAGACGCAGCAGGAGGGCAAGGCTGACGAGCTTGCCGGCAGCACAGCCATGCCCGGATCGACCCTGCTGCTGCTGGGGCTGCCTGCGGCGGTGCTGGCGGGCATCGAGATAGGGTGAGAGCGCTGCTGCGCAGCCGAGCACCTTGCTGCCAGCCGCCTTTGCTGCCCGCCTGGCCCCTCCCTCCCTTTGTTCCTGCGTACCGCTGCCAGCATGAGCCGCAAGGGTCACTGGGGTACTTTTGGAGTCGGCAAGCTTGCCCACAGGATTCTTACACAGTCGGCAAGCCCGCCTTTGCTGCGCGCTGCCTGCAGGGGCTACAACACGGTCGGCACCCTGAGCCAGATTTCCGGGCTGTCGGTACGTCTGACCAGCGAGCGGGGCAGTGCTGGCAGTTGATGCCCCTGCAATTGACGCACAACAACAACGCAGTCTGTGGTGCTGGTTGCGATGTGGAGGATGCAGGCACCTTGCTCGGGAGCAGTAGCAGCATTACCGCGATGTTGCTTGCTTGCATCCCCACGCGCCGGCCCACTCACCCGGCGCCGGCCCGCTCACCCCACTGCCTTGTGCGCCGGCATGTGCTGCCTCCTGCCTCCCTGCCTTCCACAGATGACAACCGCCGCCCGAGGCGCCTTCCTCATCCAAGCATCCACCCTGTTCACCCCCATCCTTTCTTCCCTGGCTGGCTCGGCGCCTGCCAGGTCAGCACCCCTGCCTTGCCCGCCTCCTGGCCCGTCCGCCTTTGGCCCGCTGCCTGCCAGCATGCCTGCCGCAGCCGGGCAGCTTTAATCAGGCGCCTCAGCCCCTTCCCATCTCTACCGCCGCCCATCAGCCTCCACCAACCACCTCTTCGCGAATGCTGCCCTGCAGGTCCGTCTGGCTGGGCAGCCTGATCGCCTTTGCTGGCACCCTCATCATCACTTCTGACCAAGCCAGCGGCGGCGGTGACATGGCAGCAGCTGGTGCTGATGTGGTGGCTGACGTGGCGTCGGCTGGCGCCGATGCCGTGACATCAGCAGCTGTATCAGCAACAGCAGGCATTGGCCTGCCGTTGGGGGACGCCCTCACCCTGGCCGCCGCCCTGTGCTACTCTGCCGACACCGTGCGCATACCAGTGTGGGCGGTACGGTACCGCGTGCCAGCTGTCCAGCTGGCGCTGGGCAAGGCAGTGGCCCTCACGGCAGTGGCTGCCGCTGGGCTGGCCCTGCAAGCGGCGCAGCTGGCAGGGGAGGGGCAGGCGCTGGGCACGCTGTGGCCCGGGTGGCGGCAGCCAGAGGGCTGGGCGCTCGTCATGTGGGCGGCGCTGGGCCCCGGGGCGCTAGCAAGCGTGCTACACGTCAAGGTGACAGCCGGCCTGGGGTTGCCTGTGTGCACAACCCTGACATGCTGCATGTGCGTGCTGCATTTGGGTGCTTGCTGTGCCCAGTATTCGTGCGGAGCGTGATGTTGCTGACGTGTGCTTGGCACGTGGCCTCCCCTGCTGCTTGCTGCGGTGTCATGTGTCTGCCACTGTAGCGGCAGCAATGAGTGCTGATGGTGCCGCTGGTCAGCTGAGCAGCTGTGCCACTTCCAACCCTTGAGGCAGAGTGGGGAATTACCCCTCAAGTGCCTGCGCCTCCGCCTGCCTGCCCGCCACACCATGCAGGGCCAGAGCCTGGTGTCCCCCACCGCCGCCCAAATCGTGTTTTGCAGCGTGCCGCTGTGCTCTGCACTGCTGGCGGCAGCGGTACTGCCTGGCGAGCCAGTGGGCACGGCCACGTGGCTGGGCGGCGCTGTGGTGGCGGCAGCAGGGCTGGTGGCATCGCTGGGACGCACACGTGCTGGGCAGGAGACGCGCCCGTGAGGCACACTCTCGCCATGTTGTGGTTCATTTCCATGTTGCACCAATATGTGTTCTTTCCAGGGCGACTTGTAGCACGGAGTTGAGAGACCATGCAACCAGGTGCGCGCAGCGCCTGCAGCGCTGTGTGTCAGGGTGTGCCCGGCATGGGCCGTGCCGCCTGTGTGCTGGTTGCCACCTTCCGGCAGGAGCGAGGCACTCTATTCTGCTGCTCTGCTGGCAAGGAAGCATGCTGCACTGGCTCACTTTACAAGCACCCACAGCAGGCGAAAGTCAGTATACATGTATACAAAGAGTGAATGGTATATAGATGCAAGACGAGTGCACCGCAACCGTCGGTGACGACGGTAGGAAATAGACGCACACTGCCAGACATTGGCAGCTGTACACAACCGTGTGCATGCTGCAACCCAAGTCAGGTACTGCTCCTCAACATTCGGCCAAGTACCTTCCTGGTGCCAGTGCTGCCCAGCTTGGGCTGCCCCGTCCTGCTGTGCGCCTGTACATGCTGGCACAGGGCCGCAGCTTCCGGCTGACTTCCATCATCGGCTCAATAGGTCCCCGGCACCACCGCCACCCAGCTGGCATTCGCAGCAGGCTGCCTGTTGCCGGTGATGCCGGGGGCTTGCCACTTCACTATCTGCACGGTCCGGCGTGCGCAGCATGCACGGCAGGCGATGGCCGTGAGCAGCAGGCATGGGAGTGGGGGAGTAGGGAAGGGCCGCAGGCTGCGGTGGGCAATGCTCCTGCAGGAACGCAACCCGCCCAGCCTCCACCACCCGACTGACCCGACTCTCTTCACTCCAGGAAGATGTGAAACGCTGTAAGGGCTACAGACTGGACACATGGCACAGCCTGCCTGCGCGGAGCTTGATGCAACCCCTCCATTCTGCCCAGCCCACCCCAGCCAGCCACCTTCATGCAGCCGGTATCCTGCATAGGAGGCGAAGGTGCATACATACTTCGTGAGAGCGGCTGTCCTTAAGCGGCTGCACATAAGCAGCTGCCCTTAAGCGGCTGGTCGGCTGGCTGCGTGACCAGAAGCAGGTGCAGCAGCGACAGTGGCGTCCAGCCAGCTTGCTTGCTTGCGTCCTGCTGGCTCCGTGGACCCTAAATGTGATTGCAACTGCTTAATTGACATTACTTCTTCGCCTGCTTGCTGGCTGGCTGGCTCACCTCGTGCATAAGGAAGTGGCAGTGGGTGACAGAGTACCCGGTCCAGGGCCTGCCAGTGTGCGTGGGGGGAGTGGAGAGGTGCCGAGAACAGTTGAGAGAGGACACAAGCGGAAGAGGAACGACTGTGCACACCCCTCAGCGCTGCTGCATGGGGCACCTGTCGGTGCAATGCCCCCTCTTCCTGCCCCTTTCTCACTGCCCCTGCCCCGCTTTCGAGGAGTCATCCACATATGGCTGCCAAGTCCTGTGCCGCTGCAGGCATGTACGAGCCTCGCTGCCTCCAAATCCGCTGTGTGCGCCCCAAGTCAAGCCTGCCCAAGCCGAGTAAAGTTATGTCGAGCATGGCTTAGTCAAGCATCTGTAGTCAAGCATCTGTAGCGCACTCACCCTGGCTGGAAGCGCACGGCAGCAGAGCCCCCCCTGTGGGAGGGTGCTGGTATCATCAGGGTGTCGTGAAAGTCTCCAACCTGTCGGAAAGAAAGAAAGAAAAAAGAGAGTGACCTGGGAGAGCAGCAGCCACGAGCGTGCAGGGATCAGCCGAGCACAGTGCTGCTTAGCAGGACCGAGGATGCAGCGGCTGCCTTCAGCATTCGGCAGGCAGGGGGAGCTCTTGCCTGGAAGTAGGGAGTGAGGGCTGCCCAGGCAGCCAGGTTGGCGGGGGAGGCGGAGGGCTGCAGGCAGGGCGGGGAGAAGACGTGAGGGTTGGCCCGTGGTGAATGCAAGCCACGACATTCATAACAACAATGTGCCACTACAAGAGTGATAACGCATGTAACGCCGCGCTGGGAATGCACGCCGCAATGTATGCCGAAAGCTGCCCTGGCCATGCCCCACCTTAGCCATGCCCAGTGCCAGAGCGTCCTTCAAGGCGGTCAGAGCATCCTCTTTATCCTGACGCAGGCCACGCCTGCCTGCCATGGCGCCCGGGCCGGCACCGGCCTGCCCCTGCCCCGCGCCCCTGCCCCTGCCCTGCTGAGGTGTCGTCCCCTGAACCAGAGCAGGCAGTGCTGCGATCTGGAAGGGCACGGTGTGCAGGTGGTGCGGGTGGAATCCCACAAATCCAAGGGTCCACTCAACCACGCTCCCCAGAGGGGCCAGCAGGGGCGACGCTGCTCGGCAGGCAGGCAGGCAGGCAGGCGGGGCGGGCAGGCGGGCAGACGGGGATGGGTGTCACCCGGCGACGGGGGATGGGTGGGCAAAGCCTTGCTGGCACGCAACGCAACGCAACGTTACACGGACTGCTGCTGGACCGCTGCAAACCGGTGAGTGGCACCGATTTTTGCACCACGTGGCAGACATGCAGGGCTGCAGCAGGGGCAGTGCTCAGCTCGCTGGCTGGCTGGCTGGCTGGCGGGCGGGCGGGCGGGCGGGCTGGCTCACGGTCAGGGATGCTGAAGGGCTGCCCGTTGACGTAGCAGTCCTCCGAAGGGATGGCTGGGTCAACGGGCGAGAAGAGGACGATGTCCCGGGTCACCTGCAACAGGATACAAGGACACACAAGACACGCCGCATGCCGGCAGCTGACTAGGGTTTGTTGAGCGTGCTGTGATTGAGGCCCACCGGTGCAAGCTTGATCAGGGAGAGGTCGGACCACCCGCGGCATCCTTGCACGATGCAGGCGACTGAAAGACGGAGCAGGGCAGTAGGAGGAGAGGCAGGTGCTGAGGCGTGCTGCGGCTCCCTTCGGCGCTCCGGCGGACGCGCACCTTGCCGGCTGCGCCAGCAGCGGACAGCGCGGCATCGCTCAAGTCAGCAACGTAGCTGGGGCGCAGGGGCTTGCAGCTCTCGTACTGCAACATGGGCGGGGTGGGGCAGGCCTCTCGGGTTTGGGTTTGGAAGTGCCATTTGGTCAGAGAGAGAGAGAGAGCAACAGCCAGCAGGCCAGGGGCTGTAAGGTTGCCGGCATGGCGAGACTTATCTGACCTCAGTAGCCTGCCTTCTTCACAACATGCAACAGCAGTGACTGCCCGGCTTGCCTGCAGCTCCTGCGGTGCCTGCCTGCCGCTGCCCTCGATCCTCACAGTGGCTACGACAGGCTGCGTCAGCACCGTGCAGCTGGGCACCTCACACATGGGGGTGGGCTGTGACAGGGCCCCAAAGCCGCTGGACAGCAGCGCCTGCACGGCAGCAGGGGCAGGCACCGAGCCAGGACCTTGATCAACCCTGCTCTCACACTGCTTGGATTAGAGGCGGCCTCCTGGGCATCAACCATGCGCACGTCAAACCCGTGCCAGGCTGGGCGCAATACATAAAGAAGGGGAGGCAAGGCAGGGCAGGGCCCACCTCAGCGCCTGGCGGTCCAGTGCAGCGCACAAGCACGTCCGCCCTGCCGCCTGGCGGCAGCATCAGGTGGGGCACGCTTCTGGGGATCTGCAGAGCGCACGGCGGGAACAGGCACAGGCATGCTGTGTTGGGCAGCACAGCTGGAAACAGCACCACTTGCTCACATGTGCAGGGCAGGGTTGGCATATCCAGGGCGGGAAGCAGCGTTAACTTGTGTTAAACTGCAGCAGCACCCACTGGGCAGTACCAACCTTCATGAGGAAGATGCCGTCTTTGCCCAGCAGCGCCAGCTCGCACGCGGCCACCGCAGGCGTCGCCTGCTTGGCGGCACTGTCGCTGGAAGCAGCAGCCGCCGACTGGGGCGGCTCGAGAGTCAAGTCAACGTATCGGTTGTACGCTGCAGCCATGCGTGCCACAGCAGGATGGTGGTGTCAGCCCGTAAACAGAGCACCCCTCCCCAGATGTGGCGGATGGGCAGCGGGCCTGCTGGCGCATTCACGCATGCACGCATGCGGCAGGCTGACGCACCCGGCTGGTTGGATCTATGTTGGGGAGCCTGCCCGCCCACCTGCATACACCAGCTGCCAGCGCTGCCACTCCCCGCTGCGCAGGCGGATGATGGGCGCGTGGCCGCCGTTGATCGTCAGCAGGGCTGCAGGCAAGCAGGAAGGCAGGCAGGCAGGCAGGCGGAGGGGGCAGGATCAGCGGCCCCAACCACAGCCTTGCGCATGCACGGCCAGGCGGGACAGGAGAAAGCAACAGAGGCACGGCCCCACAGCCCCAGCTCAAGCCCCACCTTGGCCTGCAGAGGAGAAGGCGGCCCCCGCCGGGTTGTCGTCACAGCAGGTTGGGTTGGGTGGGATGCTTTTCTCAGCGATGTCTGGGTACGAATCAGGCGCCCACTCCCCATCCGTGCCCTTGTCAAACAGCCACGACTCTAGGATGAGGATGCGCTCCTGCCGTGCACACACCGTGGGGGCAGGAGGGAGCAAGGGTTGAAGCAAGAACACTTGGCTGCCAGCTGGCTGCCAGCTGGCACGCTGCCGGCCGTTACACATTCATGGCACAATGGCGTCCTGCAAGTAGACGTTTCGCTTTGGACCACAGCAGGCCCAGCGGGAGCACGGCGGGCACGTGGCAGCAGCAGCAGCAGCAGCAGCAAGTCCTTGCCTGGGCTGCTTCCATGGCCTGCCGCACCGCCTGGCAGCCCTGAGGCTTCAGCAGCGCCCCTTCATTGCCCTCAACCCTCACGGCGGTCCTGGCTGCACCGCAGGCAAGCGGGTGGCATAAGCCCGGATCATGGGTTGCAGGGCAGGGCAGAGGGCCGCTCGAGTGGGTGCCGGGTGCCTCTCAGTGTGAAAGCATGCAAGGAGCATTCACAGGCGGGCCTGAGCAAGTGGACCTTGCCAGCAGCAGCAGCAGCAGCAGCAGCGGGCTTGTGCCGGCAGGAATGGCGCTGCTCAAGCTTGCACCTGTGGCGGCGCCAATTGCGGCGCTCCCCATGAAGTGGGGGTGCATCCTGTGGGGAGGGCAGCAGGCACTGAGCAGGCACTGAGCAATATGTTGTGGGATATCAGTCGACGTCAGTTCAGGTGGATGCCCCAGCCTTTATGTGCCCCCCAGCTGCATGCACCTGCCGGTACCATGGGGAGCACCACGCTGCGGCTCACCAGTACACGCCGGGCATGTGGTAGCTGGGGACTTGGTAGGTGTAGGTCTGCTTCTGGCCTGCAGCGAATGCACGCACACCCGCTCGCATGGTCATGGGGCACACACACCAAAGAGACACGATTGGATCGGGCGGCGCGGTAGTTGCCTTGCGCCCACAGCAGCGAGCTCAGCTGCCCCGCCCCCCACACACAGATATAGCAGAAGAAGATGCAGCTAGAAGGCATGCGTGGAGGAGGCCAAGAGGACGGAAGGCCAGGAGGCACCAGTCAGCCGGCGTGCATGAGCGTGGGTGAGTAGCCATGCACCCAGCTGTCTCTTGTGGGTCTGTGCTGCAAGCTTCGTTGCGTAAAAACAGACTGTAAGCACGAACAAGCGAGCCCAGGGTTTGGTAGGAAGCCACACACCGGGGTCTAGCCTGACGAATGGGTTGTCGCCGCCATTGTACTCCACACCTTGCTCAGCCGCGTCGTGCTCTGGCTGCACACAGTGCATGGTTGGGGCAGGTGTCGAAGGTGGCTGGGAAGGACGGGTAAGGGCGCAGAGGCACGCGGTCCCAAGGGGCAGAGCTGGCCAGCTAGCTGCCCGGGGCAGCAGGGCAGCAGGGCAGCAGCAACAGCCAGCCAGCATCGCGTGCAATGCCAGGCTGAAACGCAACCCTGCCGTATGACCCAGCACCGCGTTGCGTGCAAGGCCACGCCTCAAGCAACCCTGTCACGTGCCTGCTCCAGCACCCCTGTGTCGCTGAACACGCCATGCAAATGTAGGTTGGTGGTCTGTGGCAGCCTGCGCCAGGTGGGCGAGGCGGTCGCAGAGAAGAGAGGGAGGTGGGCTGCGCTCCCGCACCCCTCTGCCATGCACTCTACACTCATGCCACAAGGCGGCAGCGCGGGCGCAGCCACGCTGGCAGCCTGAGGCCTCAAGCGGTGACCCGAGTCTGACCCGCATGGCAATGGTGGGATCACACACGCAAGGCATGGTGGGATGGCTCTAAATCTCACCTGAGCTTGCACATGAAATCTCGAGATTTCCATGAGCTCACCTGAGCTTGCACAAGGCATGGCGGGGTCTAAATCCCACCTGAGCTTGCACAAGGCATGGCGGGATGGATCTAAACCTCACCTGAGCTTGTTCAGAGTGTCCTCCCCCTCCAGCTCCTCTTCTGTGCCGGTTGAGGGCATGAGGCCGTTGGTCAGCGCCACCTGGAAGGCCTCACCCGCCTGCACCCTGCAGCATGCGCCCATGTTAAACTCAGATCGAAGCTAAGGAAAGGAAAGCAGCATGAAGGCACAGCTCTGCACAGCAGACGGCCTGTTGTGCGTCGGCAGGAGTTTTCGCTTCGGAGCTCTGGTTTCACTGCGCAGCACCCTTCTAACCAATGCGCCGTTGAGCAGAGAGCCTGCTCAGCAGCACCGGTGACTGTGCTGGCTTGCGGTCGGTGGCATGGCACGCGTGGCAGATGCTGCCGTGACACGTGACTTGCTGGCGAGCTCGCGCCACCCACCTGACTGTTGGCCCGCATGTGAAGACTGAGCCAGTGCGGTCGTCGCGGTACAGCTTGACTGTGGCGCTCAGCAGTGGCGGAGACCCGGGAGGGCCTTCAATCTGCACAGAATGTGCACAAGGTAGGTGTGCGGGCGCTGGCGGCGGGACCGGGCGGTGGAAGAAGTCGGGCAGTGGAAGAAGTCGGGCAGGCACGCACAGCCCACACGGCCTGCCCTTCCCCAGCCCCGGCTTTACATTGCCCCGCTTTGGGGTCACTCCACTGCAGGTGCGTTCCTGCCGGCACACCTGCACAGGCGCGTCCACAAGCGTAATCGAAATGTTCCGTGGCCACCCGCTGCCGCCCTGCACGCTTCCAAAGCCGGGCAGCTCCTCAAGATTCGCCCCGTAAGGCAGGATGAGAGGCGCAGCGCTGCCGAGGCTCAGCAGCGTGAGCAGCAGCGCCAGCACCGCCGCAAGCCCCGCTCCGTGCGCCATAGTTTCGGCCGACATGTCCTCCTGTGCCGGCCTGAGAAGGGACAGCCCTGGGATGGTACGGGTTGGCTGTCCAAGGGCAGGTGACCTGGCGCTGTGACGCGGATGCTTGGGGCGGCGGGTTGAGGTGTCATGCACAGTCTAATATGGAGGGAGGGATGCGAGGGCGGACATCGGTCCGGCTTTACAACTCACAGAGTGCGCCTGGACACCCTCAAATTATACACAGCCTTAAATGGCAGCGTGCAAGGCAGGCCGACCGGCGCTCCCCACAGCTGCGCAGCCGTGCCAGTCAGCACAGGTGGGGCGTGCTGCTTTTCATAGCATGCAATGACTAGCGCTGCTGCATTCCGGGACGCTAGGATGTTGAAGCGGGGCCAGAACGGGTCTTCAATTACTCCACCCGCTTGTGGACCAGACGCAGGGAGGTCAGGGGGCACCCGTGTGGGAGGTCTGTGCGGGAGGACTGATAAATGTGATAACCACTTGTGTATCGCAACTGTCTAGCATTGGGCTGGGTTCGTTTGTCCGTGCAGTGGCGCACAAGGCATTCGCGTCCATGTCCGGCCGACCAAGTTGGCAAGTCCGTGCGGGCGCAGCGGGCACAGCGCGGCAGCGGGCACAGCGCGGCACAGGCGCCGGCATCGTTACCCTTTACCCCCGGCCTCGGCACACATTTTTGCAGCCAATCAAGAGTGCGATTGCAGTTACCTAAATTTTGGCTATGGTCTATCACTAAAAGAGTTACAGAATGTGCGGAGGACACATGCATCGAGCACTCAACTAAGCCCAGTGTGCACTGTGGCTTCGTGTTCAAGCAGGCACGCTCAGTTCCGGTTTCTGCGGACAAGATTGAATGGCTCAGGCTCCTTTGGTCCAGACAGCGGTGCCCGCATGCTGGTGCCAGCACTGCTGCCCGCCAAGAAGGCCTCACGCCCCGCTGGCGGTCGTGGCCTGGATACTGGCGGTACCGCCAGCCTGGAAGGCGCGCGCCCAGGCCTGCACGCTGATCTCGTACCGCGTGCCAGGCTGGAGCTTGTCCAGCGGGACGCACGCTGCGCGGTTGAACGACCAAAACAGGGGCGCAGCACCCAGCGTGCGGGCACTGCTCAGCTGCACCACGTTGACGCGGTACTGCAGGCGCGGAGCAGGGGTGCACGGGCTGGGGGGGTGGGTGGCAGTGGCAAGCGCTTGGGGAGGTGGGCGGGCACGGGCGTGTCCCAGTGATCCTAGCGGCCGCCGTGTGGATGCACGGCCCACCCTTGCCAGCGCCCCCGCTTCACTGCTTCCCGCACCTCATCTGCGCAGCCACCTCCGTTGGGAGGCCCAAAGCACAGCTTCAGGCTGGTGGGCTTGATGTCCGACACCTGGAGGTTGGTGGGCGCCGAGGGCGGCAGCAGGCGGGAGCAGAGGGAGACGTCGGGCGTGGGCGGCGGCTGGGGGGCGCGAGGCGTGGCCTCCACTGACGCCTCGCCGCCGCCGTTGAAGCGCTGTGCAAAGGCCTGTGTTTGTTGATGGGCCGAGAGTGGGTGGTGGGGAGGTGTGGGGGATGGTAAGTGCGGGGTGGAGGGCAGGAAAGAGCTAGAGTCCCATGAGGGCTCATCAGTACCAGTCCTTTGGGCGCAAGGCAGTGCACACCCACACACCACCACTGCCGGCCAGCTCACCCGCACGGTGAAACGGTAGGCCTGGCCATTCTGGAGGTTATCAATCTGCATGGGGAGCAGAAAGGGCAGGCATGCAGGTTCTTCATCGCAGAGAGCAGAGGCTGTGGCAGGGGGAGCATAAAACCCCGCCATGGCGTGCAGAGACCTCTCCCACACAAGGCACCCCTGCACCCACCTTGAGCTTGAATTCCTTGGTCTGCAGCGGGGCGGCCCCCAGGGAGCGCCCCGAGGCTGCCAGAGGCACCGCGGACACCTGGTAGGAATCCACGCATGCGCCGTTGCTTGGGGCGCTCCAGAAGAGAGTGACGGAGCCGTCCCCTTGCTCGGCACGCAGGCCCGTGGGCGGCCCCGGCTGGATGGCGGCGCAGCCCGACCCGCTGAAAGAGATCTGCGCGCGTCATATGTGATTGTTGGATGGTGCAAGGGCAGTCGAGCAGCTTTCGCGCACATGCGTGGTAGATAGGCGCATTGCCTGTCTGGGGAAACTGGAGAGGAGGAGGAAGAGGCATGGGAAGAGGGGCAGCCGCAGGGCTCACCCACCGCCAAGGTTCCTCCCCGGCCACGCCGCATCTGCTCACCTCCTGGCCTTGCACGGCCGCGCTTGCCGCAAGCAGCAGCGCCGAAATCACGGCGAGCGAGCCTCCCAAGAGCGCCATGATGATGGCGGGTTCACGCAGAGGCGGGGAGGTCACGGGGCACCCCCTCGGGGTGAGCGCAGGGCAACAGCCGACACTGCCAAAGCGCTCGCTGTGTTTGCGGGCTTTCGCCGAAACGCCAGGCTGGGAGCAAAGCGTCATTTCTACCGACGTCCCGGATCCCAGTCGGTTGGCCGGTCCAACAGGGGGCGCCGACAGAGAATGGAGCGCAGCACCACGAGCAGCAGCCATGGCAGCAGCCCAGTCCCCTCCTAGGCACAGAGGCTGCTCCCGACAACTCTTGAAGGGGGAATCTTCCTGCGACTCACTCCCAGGTATGAGCCCCGCATGGCGTGCTGGCAGCGCACATGCACTTTGGGGCAGGAGATGGGCCGTGCGGAGACATGCAGCGGGACCGCCCACACTGGGCATCTTGCCCCCAGAGCAGACCCCCCTGCCTCAGGTACGTTCTGTGGGCTTGCGCGGAGCACTTTACAAGTGCCAAGCGGTCACATCACGTCCGGGGTCTCATGTTGTGCGAAGCTGGCATTGAAGGTATGATGTGCATATAAGGGAACAGGGTAGGGGGCGGATGAAACAAGCGGCAGGCAAAGCAAAGAAAGCGGCGAGCGAGGGCGGGAGCAAGCATACAATTCGGTTAGCAGTACAGGGTGCCGGGTAGAGGGTGCGCTTGAAGCGGTGTATGAAAGACGAGAACAAATTGGGGACAGGGGGCATACAAGCATGTCACACGGCACAGGGCAGGGAGGTCAAAAATGCATTGGGTGCTCACTCACGGTCAGCAGCGGTGAAAGAGGAGGAGAGGAGGAGAGGGAGGAGGGGAGGAAGGAATTCAAGCAAAGGGTGTTGAAGGATGAGGATGGGAGGAGACAGGCCTGACTGGGGAAGCGCAGCTGGGGGCATCGGAAAGGCAGGCACGGCGAGTGCCAGGAATGGGAGCAGACGACGTGCAGGCGCAGATGCTCACACCACAGATTGGGCGGCGCGGAAGGGAATTGCAGAATGAAGGGCAGGGATGTGGGAGTCACATGTGGTGCTGGGCTATAAGCTAGTGAGCTTGGCGCCTTGTGTGCAGGGCAGAAACGAGGCCACGGTAGGGGGCCAGGGCAGCAACCACGCCAGCAGCTCCGGCCCCCGGAGTAGCCACAGCACTGCCGCGGCGCCAGCGCCCCCCCCCCCCCCCCCCCCCCCCCCCCCCCCCCCCCCCCCCCCCCCCCCCCCCCCCCCCCCCCCCCCCCCC
>JAPTJF010000576.1:0-34201 GCA_029339195.1 Micractinium sp. NFX-FRZ
CTCGCGCTCAGGGGCTGCTTCACGGCGGCGCCGCCGGCTTGAACCGCCATGCTGGGGGACTGGCTGTAGGGCCAAGGGATCTGCAGGTGGATGGGGCTCACACAAGCTACATCAGAGGCAAACGCGGAGAAGGCGTTCATGCTGCCACGTGGTTGAGCGCGCAAGGTTTGCAGACGCAGGCAGTGCGCAAGCTGTCGACCATTTTGAAGCAGTAAACTCACAGACATGGCGGGCATCTTCAATGTAAGTTTGGAGGGTGGCGGAGCGCTGCTGTGTTGGCTGCTGCAAGTGTGCAGGGGCTGCTGCGTGCTCGTGTTCTCATTCCGACACGGCGCTGCCTGTACCGCTGCTGCAGGGACCTTCGCGCGGAGGCACACGAGGTGAGCGCTCGATTGTGCAGTTCCGGCGCTTCGCGAGCCCTTTTGTTTCTTGGAGCGCCATATTTGGCGCTGCCGGAGCCGCCTGCGGGAGGCGCCTGTTGCAGACTTGAGGGTGGCGCCGCCGCCATCGCCGCCGCCGCTGCCTGGCGTCACCACCGCCCGGCCGCCCGCATTGCTCCACCACACCATCAGCCTGTGCCTTTGCCGTGCAGGCGGGCGTGACCAGTTCTCCTGGGACAATGTAAAGAGCGACAAGGAGCGGGAGTACTACCTGGTGAGCCTGCATGTTGAGTGCTGGTTCTTGCACCGACGAGGCGGGAGTCGTGCCACGCTGTTGGCGGGCAACCCGCTGAATGGCAGGCACGGAGGTTGCCGCTCGACCCAGTGCTGCCCTACTGACACCGAGGCGTTGCTGGCCCCACGCTGCCTGCAGGGTCACTCAGTCAAGGCGCTGACTGGCAGGTGAGGCAGCCGCCGTCGTCTGGCCGCCTGCAGGGTCGTGTGACGGGGGCGGCAACTGCTTGGCTGGCTGGTAGGCGGGGCCGGCACCCTACCAAGGTTAGCAGCGCCTGGAGCGCTGGGCACGCTGGCTGCTAGCCACCACACCCCACCACGTACCCCCACCCTTCCCCGCTTTGCCTTGCGCGGCGCAGGTGGCAGAAGGGCAAGGATGTGTACTGGTATACGCGCGACGTGGAGCAGGATGGGGAGGGGGCGGCGCAGGATGAGCTGGCGATGGTGAAGCAGCGGGAGCAGGACTTGATGATGGAGGTGGGTGCAGGGATAAGGAAACCGAGCTGATTCACTGATAAACACTTGTGTTGCTGCAGCCTTAGGCATGTTTTTAGGTGCGTCTAGAGTTCCAACCTGCTAGGCGGGCATGCCTTCAAGATGCTGTGTGGGGGTTGCATGGGCTGCTCAGATGGTGCCGCCGTGATGCGAGCAGCCGATGGAGGCGGGCCGCTCATAGCGTTCCAAACTGTCGCGGGTCCATGGTGGGTGCTCTGACGTGTGTGCCTCGAGCAGGACATCCACCTGCCCCCCACGAGGGGGACGAGGCCAGTGAAAGGAACCGCTTTCAGTTTGGTATTCCTGAAGACGAGGGGGGGCGAAAGTTGACGGCGTTGGTTGTGCCCCCAGCCCTTTTTCACCGTTATCCTCTCACTCGCCTCGTCTCGGCCCTCTCTTCCCCTGCTGACGCCAGCACTAGAAGGAGTTCAAGCCTCTGCGCCAGCCCACCCTGTTCTTCCCCCCCTCCCCTCCCCTTCGCCCTGCAGGCGCTGGGCATCAAGCCCAAGGCCCCCAAGCAGCTGAAGCAGGCGCAGCTGGACAAGGGGGACATGCAGAAGCTGCTGCAGGGGACGGGTGGGTGGGCTGGTGGAAGTTTGACCCTTCTTGTTGCTGCACGCATGGCAGTGTGTGGGCAGGCGGGCAAGGAGCAGGGCACTGGTTGGTTGGTGGGTTGGGGGATGGGTCACTGGCGAGTGATAGGTGCAGGATGGGAGCAGGCCGCTGCAGAGGAGCGGTGTGTGGGTGGATGCAAGCTGAGAGGCTGCTGGGAGCCGAGGTTGTTTGAAGGCACCAGGAGGGGCACGGGCCTGGTGCACGGCAGTGGGCAGGGGCAGTGTGCCGCCCACCTGCCGTGCTTCCCCTGCTCACCCTGGGGCCATCACCATCCACATGTGCTGCAGGGGATCAGGAGGAGGCGCCTGGGGCTGCGGGCGCGGCGGCTGCCGCAGCGGTGGCTGATGCTGACCGGGTGAAGGGGCTGGGCTTCAATGCCAGCATGACCACAGGTGAGGAGGCTTGGCACGAAGAACAACACATGCGAAAGGGTGCCACATGAGTTTGCAGGGATGCACGGCAGTTGAGAAGGATGACGCGCGTGCATATCAGCCAGGCATGTGTTCTCTTCTGGTGCACCCTACCTCGTGCCGCTGGGCACTTGTACCCTCTCTTTCACCTCGCAGGCGCCGCTCAGGCAGGAGAGGATGTGCATCTCACTCACTCCTTTGGCTGTCCTTGCCGCCCATCGAAAGAACTGTATATGCATCTTTCCACCTCGCAGGCGCCATCCAGGCAGGGGAAGACCGGGAGACCCTGGCAGGGATGGGCGGCAGCGCTGCCCCGGCGCCCGACACACAGCAGGCAGCCGCAGCGGCGGCTGCTGGCATGCAGCGGCAGCAGCAAGAGGGTGGGCCTGGCGGGCCTGCGCTCACGGCTGAGCAGATTGCTGAGCTCAAGCGGCGGCGCAAGAAGGAGGAGAAGAAAGCGGCCAAGAAGGCGAAAAAGAAGGTGAGGGGGCAGGGAGGATGGGGGCAGCAGCATGGAGGGGCGGGGTACAGCAGATCTGTTCCTTCTGCTGTGGGTGCCGACAACTGCATGGAACGCTTTAACCAAGCTTGCAATGGGCCCTCTGCTTCTGCCCTCCTGAATGTCGTTCTCGCCTCCGCCCCACCCTGCCTGCAGGCCAAGAAGCAGAAGAAGAAGGCAAAGAAAGAGCGGCGCTCACGCCCCAACAGCAGTGGCAGCAGCAGCAGCAGCGAATCAGAAGGGGAGGCGGGGCAAGAGCGAGGCAGGCAGGCAGCAGTTCCCGCTGCGCCGGACGCACACAGGCTGTCGCCGCGCCGAGGCCTGGGTGCACATCGGGAGGAGCCCCCGCAGCAGCGAGGCAGGAGCCGGTCGCCACCGCGCGAGCAGCGGCGGCGCTCTCGCAGCCGCAGCCCTGAGAAGCAGGAGCGGCAGCAGCGGCGGCAGCGCTCGCGCAGCCCACGCAGGCGGCACGACAGCCCTGAGCCTCGTGCCCGGCAGCAGCAGCAGCAGGCGCGGCGGCGGTCACGTAGCAGGAGCCGCAGCCCACGGCGGCGCTAGGCCCTTTGTGCCTGCTGCCCTTCTAGCATTTTCTGATGCAGTCGATGGCGGCCCGCCTGCCACCAATAACGTGCACTAGCCCGGTGTATGCAAGTTGCTGTCCCTGCTTGCACACAAGCTCAGCCTCCGGTGCAAGCACTTGAAAGAGTTAGGCGAGGCCAAGGGGCACCACTGGCTACAGCGTGCGCAGCGTGGGCACTCACAAAGGAGGTGCACAGCTCCCGCTTTGCCCATCCAGTTTAGTCTACGCCGCCGCGTTGGGTGCCGTTCCCCCGCCGGCTTTGCCGTGGTGGAACGGTCCTGTTCACACGCGCCTGGTGAGGGCCAGGGCCCCTCCATACCTGCTGCACTTATAAAGGCAGTGAGACTTCCCCCTGTCCGAGGGTTTAGCAGTGGATATGAAAAGCGCACTCACGTGGAGTGGCCCGGCGGTCACCGTCTGCGCGCTGTGCCTGCTCCGCTCCTGCCTCGGTGTCTCCGGAGCTCCCGTCGCCTCAGGCGCTCTCTTCGCCTCATTGAGTTGCTGTGCGTCCCTAAAATCATGGCCCGCCGCTTGTGCTCGCTGTTCGGCCTGGCCCGGGCTGCCTCGTTCTTGGAGGGCTCGAGGGCCGCTCGCTTCTGCGCCAACACTGCGATTTTGGGCACTGCGGCGTATGGAGGCGCGCAGGCGTGCACTGAGTCGGTGCCCTATGCAGAGCAGCGGCGCCGCTTCTTGCCGCCCACGTGGGTGCCCTCCTGGGTGCCGCTGCCACAGCACATGCGGCACTTGGACTTCACCACTGTGGAAGGGCTGAGCAGCAGCTTTCCGCACGTGCAACAGGCGAGCAGATAGTGTGCGGAAGCACATGTGGCACGATATGGACTTGCTGAGGACGAAGTTTGCTTTTAGGCCTTGCATGCTGCCCGCCGGCCTTGGCTGCCTAGCAGGCCGCCCGCCAGCAGGCGAGTCGGGTCCCCTGCAGTGCCTTGCCTCGAGATACTCAGACACTCTGCTTCCTGCCCACATCGCCCGCTTCGTGAAGTTGCTCCCTGCCCCACCACATGCCGCAGCTGGGTGGCACGGTGATCGAGGTGCCGTCACAGGCAGGCGAGGTCAGGGCCAGCTGGCTGAAGGCAAACGAGGAAGGGGATGCCGAGCTGCCAGGCGTGTACCGCCCCGCGATCGAGGAGGCGGTGCGTGCCTGTGCGGCGCTGGCGGCCCAGGAGGTGGATCACACGGGGTGCGGCCGGCACATCCTGGTGAGGGGGCATGGGCAGCAGTGGCGGGAAGGCAGGCGGCCTGTGGGGCACACATGAGCTCGGCTGCCGGAAGTGAGCTGCCCCAGCCAATGCTTCCCTAATCAGCGATGGGAAGCCCTGAACGACAGCACATGCAAAACCGCCTCAAACTGCCCATCCAACGTGCTCCAAGGCCCCTCTAAAACACCGCCTCCCCCTGCTGGCCTCCCCTTTGCAGGACAAGGGCTGGCACCTCGTCATCCTGCCCACCAACGACCAGATTGCAGCAGGATCTCCGGGCGGCGTCCTGCTGCTGTCCACGGGCTTTCTGCACAGCATCATGGGGAGCGAGCACCCTGGGGAGGCCCTCATGAGCACCATTGCCCACGAGATGGGTCACTGGGCGCTCCGGCACGTGGTGAGGCACCTCCCCTTCAGCTCCTGCTGGTTGGCGTTGTCTCGAGGGCGGCACTGTGCCGACCGCCTTCACGGCGAGGTTGCCACAAAGCCACGGAACCTCAGCCCTGCAGCGCCACCACCTGCCTTGAGCACAAGTGGTCTCGTCCATGCCATTCGGGAGCGGGAGCTGGTGGCATCAGCTCAAAGGTCCGACCACTCCCGCTTGGCTTGCAGGACGAGAGACGTCTCAAGGGCACAGCTGCCGTCCTGCTGGCGGCCCCCATGTCCATCCAGCTGGAAGCACTGCTCAAGATCTTCCGTGGGAAGCGCAGCAGCCCGACCGACATACATCTGGCGCTGGGGGCATTTTACCGGCAGGAGTTGTGGTGAGCTTGCACCTCTGTCGTGAAGGCTGCCAGCCTGCCACGCCTGATTTGCCTGCCGTCCTGTGGCGGCGCCCGCCTCAGGCTGCACATCTGCCCGGCATCTGCGGGCCGCTGTTGCTAGGTGCAGCGGCACTTGGGCACAGGCCACGCTGGCTCTGTTGGCAGCCAGGGTTGTGAGGTTACGTGAGGCAATCAATCTCAGGCTGCCAGCTGCCTGCATCATCAATTCATATGCTATTGACAGCTGTATGACTGCTGCAAGGCTGCCTTGGCTGGTGCCATGAGTAGGTGGGCCCCTCAGCTAATGTGCTGCCCCACTGTCAGTCCATTTGCCAAGGTTCAATCCCATGCCATGACTGTGCCAACCGTGCCAGTGCAGGCAGCAGGAGTACGAGGCCGACGAATTCGCAGCGGCTCTGCTGGCGCGGGCTGGGGTGCAGCCGCAGGCCGTGGACGCAGGGCTGAGGTTGTGTGCGCAACGCACAGCAATTGTGGTAACGGGCATGGCAACGAAGGAGAGCCGGTTGGTGGGTGCGCTGCTGCACGCCTCACCCTCCGCCACAGGGCACCCGGCGGCAGAGGACTCCCTGGCGAGCTTGACGGATTTCAGGCGCAGCCTGGCGCTGACGCTGGTTCCTCAGGGCGCACCCGACCCAGATGCAGCGCTGGATGCCGAGCTGCGCCTCATCAAGGCAGGCCTGGACAGCGGCTGCACCGACAAAGTCACTCTGGCACACAATCGGCTGTATGTGGCCATCCTTGGCGGCCAGATGCTGCACGCTGCAGCTGCACCGCCAGCCACTGGCAGCACAGGTGGCAGCGGCGGTGCGGCGCATGAAGTTCTCATTCTGGGCCATGGTGTCCTCACCCCTGCCATGCTGGCGGGCTGCCCCCCGGAGGCAAGGGAGGCAATCATGTTGCTGCTGGATGGCACACACCCGCCCCTGTCCACACGCATTGCGCGCACCAACCAAGCGGCGGTGCAGCCGGGCTTCCTCATGCGCGCCTGCGCTGCTCCGGCGCCGCTGGGCGGACGCTACCATGTGGGCAGCAGCCTGGCGCAGGAGGTTGGGGCGCAGCTGGTGGCGGCCCGGCAGGCAGAGGCCGCAGCTGCCGAGGCTGCTGCAAGACACATGCCGGGGAGCTCACTGCTGTATTGAGTGCACTAGGCTGTCTGCTTGCTCTTGAGCTCATGCGCTCCTTGTAGCCAAGGCATGACAAAGCAGCGACTGTAAATGTGTTGGTTGACAGTTACCACAGACTGCCACAGCCGCCCCTCCCCCAGCCTTGTCAGATGGATGGTTCAAGCTTTACAATACAGAGTCCATGTGTGCAACGACGCCGACGCGGTGAATTATGGGCATGCCTCATGCCTGTTCCCCCTTGGCCTTCTTTTTCCCCTTCTTCTTGCCGCTGGCTGCCACATCTGCATATGTAACAAGAATGCGTAGGCATGTGAGCACTTAGAAGACACAGACCAAGCCAGGTCTTGCAATGAATCAGCTCATAAGGCAAACACATATCATGAAGTGCAGCTGCCAATCTCATGTGTCTCTTTTTTCTCCCGACCGCAGCGCCCCCTTCTTCCCTCTTCACCTTGCTGCTGCTGCTCCTCCGGCTGCTGCGTCATTGCCTTCTTCTTCCGCTTCACCTTGCCGCTGACACCTCCCTCCGCTGCTGGCTGCTGCTCCTCCTGCGCTGGCCGCTGCTCCGCTGCCGCCCCCTTCTTCCCGCTCGTCTTCTTCTTCTTCTTTTTGGGCTGCTCCGCCTCCGACTCCTCCTGTTGCTGCTGCTGCTCCTCCTGCTGCTCCTCTTCATCCTCTTGCTCCCGCGCCGCTGCCTCCTCGCCAGCAGCCTCTGCCGCACCAAAGAGGTCCTCAAACTCGCGGCGAGCTGCATCCGCTGCCGCCACCCGCTTCTGCCAGCCGTCGCTGCCCTTTTTGAATGCATCCACGTGGCACCTGAGGAGCCGGGGCAGGAAGGTTGGGCATGCACGTTTTAGGGAAGATCCAGAAAAGAGCAGACAGACGGCGGCAGCAGGGTGTCTGAGCAAGCTGTCCGTTGTTGCAGCAATGCCACAAGTGTAGGCAGCATGCACAGCTGCCAGGACATCATATCGTGATCACAAAGATGCCACAGCCCGGCTGCTTCTCCTCAAGCAGGCCAGGCTGCTGAACACCTCAGCCCGTCCTCACCCACCCCGCTGTGTCAGCACACTTGATCACCCCAGCTCTGGCCAGCCATGCCCGCGCTCACCGTCTGAGCAGCAGCGGGCCGCGGTGCGTGGTCATGAGGCGGGGCTCCGCCGCCGCCAGCTCCCCAGCTATCGTCTCCTTCTCAGACACCTCCTGCAACAAGCAAGACAGAGGGCGCAAAGAGGTCAGCACCAGGCCAGGAAGCCGGGGCAGATGGTTCTGCCATGCTTGCCCTACGCGGCTGGGCAGGGGAGCCGCGGCCAAAGTGCAGCAAAGCCGGGCGGCACGTGCCCACCCCCCTCTTCTGCCAGCCGCTCTTCCCTGGTTGCCCTCTTGACATCTGCCGCGCCATCCACACGCTGCCCACAAAGAGCACTGCTCCTCTGTCTTGAACAGCACTTTCCGCCCTTCCCTGACGGTCCACATTCCCTACAGCACGCCCCCATTCTCTCCCTGGCCCCTTACTGCCAGTGTTCGGCAACCCTCTGCAGCACTCCCCCTTCCCCGTTCCCTGTGCACCCCTGCCCCGCCGCCCAAGCGCCCGGTGGGTAGCACTTCTCCATGAAGCTGCCTGCATCGCCTCCCCCTCTGCACCCCTTCCCGCCAGCGCGTACCACTTCCCGCAGCATCCTCCTCCCCTCCTCCCCCCGCCCGCTCACCGCCAGCGCGTAGCACTTCTCCACAAAGTGGCTGCCGCTTCCGCCCATGGCCACCTCGCCCCAAGCGCCCGCCAACCCCTGCAGCAGAGCGCGGCGCTTCTTGGCCGCCGCGCCCGGGCCCTGCAGCGGGAGCGCATGGGACGGGCACAGGGGGGGGCGGGGGAGGGAGGGGGGTGGGTCGGGGTTGTCGTTCACTTGAGGAGCCAGTTCCTCGTCTCACGTTTCAGCACTGCTGACTAACCTTCCCGACGCATCGCTGGCAGCGCACTGATCCGTGCCACCCCTCCGTTTCACCGTCTTCACAAGAGTGCAACCATCATTGCCCTGCCGCCTCTCCACCTCGTGCCCCCACCAGCCTCAACTCCCCAGCTCACCTCCAAATAAGCCTCCAGCACGCGGCAGCCGCCGGGGTCTTTTGCCACATGCTGCAGGCGCCCCGGCTGCAGCGCGGCCACAGCATCGGCCCACTGCTTGCACGCTGCGCCCGGCAGGCGCAGCAGCGTCCCCAGCATGGCACAGCCCAGCGTGCTCAGCCTGCATGGATCAGGATGCCGGATGCAGGGCGCGGGGAAGACCAACGTTTGTTAGCTGGGCTGGGTGGGGGTCAAAGGCAGCAAGCACTTGTCAATGTGGATCTGCAGTGCGGTGGTGCAGGGGGGAGTGCGCGTCAGCAAAGTTTTTGGGTTTTGTTGTAAGGCTCACAGCGGCCTGGGCCTCGAGCAACTGTAATGTGCTCCTCGCTCGCGCAGCGGGATGCAGGTGTGCAGCAGGCAGCAACGTGGCAGGGCAGGCGAGCACTGGCAGGTGGCCCAGGGGTGTAGGCGGTGTACGTGCAAGCAAAGATCGCGGACGGTTCAATGTGCAGCACTGTGCTGGGTGCAGCAGCATGGCACCCCAGAAGTTGCGATGCATTAGAGGAGGTGCAGGGTGCCGACTGAGAGGGGCACACTTAGGCGCCAATCTGTCAGATGCCGCAGCACGCTGTGCGAGCGGAGCAAATCTTCCTCTCTACCCACCCACAGCACAGAGCAATCACACACCTGCCGCCGCTGCCCAGCTGCGTGGTGGTGTCCAGCGTAAGGAGAGCCTCCAGGGGTGATCCGCTGGCAGCGCCCTCGCCAGCGGCAGTCCACAGGGCTGAGGCCATCTCCGCCTCCTGCGTGCCCAGCCGGCCTGAGGCCGCCAGCAGCGCTGCCAGGACGCCGCTGCAGGCAGGCAGGCAGTGTAAAGGCGGGGATGCAGGCAAGGAGACAGTTGGGAGGTTGCAGAGCACAAGCACCGTGTTGCTAGGCAAGGACAGGCAGGTCCAGTTTGAAAGAACATGCAGGCAGCTACGGCGTGCAGCTGGTGGGATACCCTGCTGCCAGTTGGCTGAACAATTCGCTATCCGTGCATAGCGGCCCCTGCCCACCTGCGTCGGCTGCGCAGCAGCTGGTGGAAGTTGGGCCGCAGGTCCTCAAACATGCGCTTGAGCTGCAGGGCACAAAGGGAGGGAGTGCAATCGGGTGAGATCAGTGTGTTCAGTCATTCAGGCAATGTTGAAGAAGGCTACTGTCAATCTGTTCATGAAACATGCGCTTGAGCAGAGCGCAGAGTATGTGGGCCAAAGAGGCAGAGCAGCATTGGTACGTGGTAATTGCAGACAATGTTCAAGTTGGCCCAGTGCCAGCCTGGTTCTCAAACACGTGCTTGAGCTGAAACCGGTGGCCAGAGGCAAGAGCAGAGTAGAGCAAGAGTTGCTGCACAAGGGCGCGCAAGTAGGCGAGCGGTAACGCTAGCAGCATTCAATGCAACACAGCAGGTTCAAGATGCAGAGAAAGACAGGCTGCCTAGATAGACGTGTGTGTTTCCATGTCAGCACAGGTCAGCAGAGGTTCACCGCCTCACGCACCTGCTGCGGCTTGCGCAGTGCCGCAATGGCCGCCTGCACAGCAAAGTTGGCGGTCGAGTGCTGCGCCAGCCTGCAGAGGGCATCAAAGACGCAGCATGGAGGGTAAATCGAGGCTGTGCGCACAAGCCCCTATTCAGGAATTCGCTTCCTTGTCGGCCTAAAACCCCAGCAGGCACAAGCACCGAGCTTGCAGGTGTTCAAAGCAAACAAAAGGCAGTCAGGATGGCTGGTAAGAGGAAGTAGCAGGTTGCACTCACTGCAATAGGTGCCCCTTGAAGCACAGGGTGGACAGCTTGGCAAAGTAGTCGTCGGGGGCGGTGGAGAAGACGGCCTGTGGGCAGCAGGGGGAGCCAGGGAGGGGGGGCAAAAGGAGTTGTGTGCACGCTGCTTCTAATTCTAATACGTCTCGTGCTGAGCAGGCCTACAGAGGCAGCAAGTGGCATGGCAGAAGCAGCCCGCTCCTGCATGACCAGGCATGGACATACGGCGTTCCTATGCACGCACACCAGCCGACCTGAAAGACCTCCCGGCCCTTCCTTGGCCTGGAGTACAGCCCTGCCCTGCACCAAGTGCCCCAGCACCCCAGCACCCACCTCCATCAGGTGGCTGCCCCCCCGGTCCTGCATCAGTGCGTGGCACCGCTCCATCGACACGCTCTCCACGCCCTTGGAGGAGCTGCCCCCCAGCACGTGCAGCAGCAGGCGCTGCTGCAGCTTCCTGCGGGGGGAGGCGGGGAGGTGTGGGAATGCATGTGGCCAGGTGAGCAGCAGAGCAAGGTGAGTGCTCAGCTTGCAACACTGAATGACATCCACAGCAAGAATGGTTGACATTTTACGCCCAGACACAAAGCAGCAGATGCAGGAGCAGCAGCGGACAACTAATGCACACAAGAGCAGCAGCAGGAGCAGCAGCAGCAGCAGGCGCCACGCAGCGTCAGTAACCTGGTCAGCAACAAGGCCCACTGCGCTGCAAGTCCCAATGTGTAATGCAAAGCCACCGCAGCTGTGCGTGCTCACTGGTTGTGGGTGCACGCGCGCAGCAGGGCCTGCAGGAAGGGCCCCGCAAACGAGTCCCCCGCCAGCCGCGTCATCTCCTCCCCCGCCCAGTCATCGCCCAGCACCACCGCTGCCAGCTGGTCCAGCAGGGCAGGGTAGTCTGCACCGCCCTGGGCGCCGCCCTCACCCTCCTCCCCACTGCGCAGCTTGGCAGCAAGGTTGCCGCCGCCCCGTGCCCCCGCCTGCTGCTGCTGGGCCGCCTGCTGCTGCTGCTGCTGCGTCTCGTCGGCAGGCGCTGCCTGCGGCTTCTTGCCCGGGTGCGGCGCCACGTCACGCCCTGCCAGCACGCACAGCAGGCGGCGGGCCACAAAGGAGCCGTACTTGGAGGTGGCCATCTCATACAGGCTGGCACCGGCCGCCTCTGTGACCGCTGCCAGAGCCTGCACACAGCGGCGGCGGGGGGTGGCGGCAGGGGGGCAGGGGTGACGACTCACACTACCTGTGTCCGGCGGTGGCAGGCAAAGCTGTGTGTGTGCGCCTGCACTGCTGCCCTGAGCTGGAAGACAGCAGGCTGGGAAGCAGACTTGCATGCACAATCTCAGCCGCGCACATCTTTCCTTCCTGTTCCACCGTGTACGCCTCTGCTAACCCCATTAATGCCCCCCTCGCCCCCCGCCATTTTGCTTCCCAACCCCGCACGGCGCACCCCCTCAATCGCCTCGTAGTCGGCCTCCCCCGCCTCCGACGCCCGCTTGGACAGCTCAATCAGGCACTTCTCCAGCACGTGGGAGCCAAAGGGGCCGCTGCAGGGAGCAAGCGGGCGCACAGCATGGTGAAGGAATGAACGGCAGTGGAGCAACATCACGACAGCATAGGACACCTGCACGAGCGGGGGTTGGGAGCTCCACATGCATGCACGCAGCAATCTCAAGGCGCCAATGCACACTTCATGACGACTATGTCCGAGATCACCATGCGGAACTACACACTGCGCCCTGCGTGCGCATCGCATGTAGTGCCACGGGCTGCCGCCGCTGCTGGCGGCAACCGCCGCCGCTGCTGCCACCCGGCCCGCTCACCTCGTGCATATGGAGCCTAGGTTTTCCCCCTCCACGCACGCCTTGGTGAATGAGCACAGTGAGGTGGTGCTGGCGTGCGGCAGCAGCGTCTCCAGCACACGGCTGCATGCCGCATCCGTGGCCACCGCCGCCTCCTGCCCCGAGGCATCGCCTAAAACATTATCGGACAGCAGTTGACGCTCTTCGCCGTCGTTCAGCGTCTGGAAATGACCGTGCACCTCCTCATAATAGCTGAGAGTTTCGGCGGGCAGCCGAGAGTGCCGCCGGCCCTCATCGCGCTCCCGCTTCTGCCCCATGTTTAACGAAAGGCGCCGGGGCGGCGACTGCTTGCGCCTTCTGGAAAATGCTGACCTGGCAGCGGCGGCAGGCAGCGGCGGCTGCTTTGGTGATCCCAGCGATTCCGTTAGCCTCGTTCTACTGCATTCAACTTGGAAGCACTGTGCTACATGAAATCTGCATGAACATCTGACATGCGTGGCCCTTAAGCGGGGTTGAGCAACATATCCGCAACATGATGTTGACATCGACTTGCTTGCTTAGAAGCACCGCCCACGATGAATCAAACAGACAAAGCAAACATCAAACTAAGCGTGCAGTTGGCACAAAACACAAGTACCAAGGTGTAAAAAGGGGTACACAACAAGTGCATGAAGCACAGAGCCGCACCAAAAGTCACACAGTCGAGCGGCATGCAAGACGCAGAGGCGCAGCTCTGCCAACCGGGCCGCAACTTTTGCCCCACATGACCAGCTTAGGAAGCACTGTTCAGCTTCCCAGCTTCCCAGCTTCCCAGCTAATCACCTCTTCTCTTTCTTTGTATGCCTCGTTATCTCGATGGAATCATCCCTGTAAAGCTCATCCTCGTCCAGCTCAGCCTCAGCACCCAGCGGCGGAGCGCGGTCGCCCAGCGCGCCGCTGGCCGCCGCCGTGTCTGCCACCCCGACAGGCACCCCCTCCACCACCGTCCACAGAGCAGGAGCCTGCACGCCGCCAGCACGGTGGGCGGGGGCCTCCACGGGACCGCCAGGGCGTGCCAGCACCGGCACCTGGCCTTCCTCTTCATCTGAGCCCTCGTCTGCCAGGTCCGGCAGCGGGTAGCTGCAAGGGAGGGAGGGCAGCGGCAGGAACATGAGGGCTGGAAGGCAGGCATGCTGGGGAAGGGCTGCAAGCGAGGAGGGGCAACATAGTGGAGCAAGAGGGTTGGGACAGCTGGATGCCAGATCAGATGGCATGGGATGCGAGCAAACATGTGGCGACGGCTGGGGTGCAGCTGCATGCGAGAGACCCCTCTCAACAGGAGCTGAGCTGTCAAGCAGCCCCAGCGCACCTGGACACGCGCTCGGCGCTGTCCCAGCCGCCGCTGCGCCCGCTGCGCATGCTGCTGGCGCTGGTGACTGAGCGGGGCTGGGCAAAGGGGCCAGCGCTCGTGCCTGAGCCAGACCGGCCCAGGCTGCCGCCAGAGAGCGAGCGAATTGCTGCGGCGGTGGTGGTGGTGGTGAGGGCAGCTGGCACCACAGCAGGGGTGAGGGGCGCGGCAGCGGGTCCAACAAAGCCGGGCTTGGTGTCCACGCCAGGTCGACCATTGGGGATCAAGCCAGCGCCAGCAGTGATGCGGGACGGGCTGGGCTGAGCCTCCGCCAGCACCGGCTCACTGACCTGCAGCCAGGCAGCCGCCGCCTGCGCCGCCTCGGGACCTGCGGGGTGGGGGCGTGCGCAGCGCTGGCAGGTTCAGGTGCGTTGTGTCACCAAAACAGTACATTGCAGGGCAGACGTGCAAGAGGATGCATGGTCCCAATGCAACCACGTGTTGGCTGCTTCCGCCGCCAAGGCGGACCTCCACGCCTGCTGCCCCCGCCAGCCCCGCCCCTGTGCTCATGCTGCGGGGCTTACCAGCGGGCTCAAATGCCGCCAGAATCTGCTCCTCGCGCACCTGCAGGCAGATGAGGCTTGTTCAGCCTGCTGGGGTCGGTGGGAGAAGAGGGTGGTGGACGGCAAGCCAAGCACTCTGCAAGCAGCTCTTACTAACAGTCCACTTTCAAGACGCTCCTCCCACCTGCGGCTTGGGTGGCTGCTTCTGCATGCCGCTGCGGTCGCCTTTCCTCACGTCGGCAATGGGAGTGCTCACGTTGCCGGCAGGCACGGGCGGCGCAAAGACGGGGCCAGCGGGCCCGGCTGCCTGGTGGCTGGCGGCAGCGCAAGGAGGAGCCAGCACAGGCGGCCCGGCTGCCGGCGCAGTGGAGGCAGCAGCAGGGGTGGTTGGGACGGAGATGAGGGTGACAACCGGAGGGACGAGCGGCTGGGGCACGTCTGGCTCTGTGGCCGGCACGGCTGCTGCGGCGGCGGCAACCGCTGCCGCAATGGCGGCGCTCAGCACATCAGATGGCAGGCGATCTGCGGAGTACAGAATGAGGCAGGGCGGCGGGCAGTGTTGTGGGTACCATGCAGGAAATTGTAGAGTAGCGATGTTCTGAGTTCTGGTGGCACCTGCGTGGCACCTCTGGCCCACCTGCGGTGGCGTCTGCCATGGGTGGGGTGCCTGGCACCGGCACGCTCACAGCGCGGTGCATGCGGAGCGCGCCTGTATGGGGCATGAGGAGGGCGGCGCACTGAGTGTCAGGCTATGCGTATTGCTTGCAGGGCACGTCTCCTCGCTCCCACGCAGTGCCGGGCCGGTTCATGCGTGGCGTCAGGCTGGTATCCAACCCCTGTCTCTTGATCATGTGCCCAACCACCCACCCACCTGCGCCCCATGCCAGCTGCCTCAGCCCACCCCGGCTAAAGAGCAGGTGGGTTATGGCAGAGGCGGCGTAGGCGCAGCCCTGCGCAGACGCAGTGGCGGGTGAAGGCGTGGGGTTTGCAGCTGCGGCGGGTGCCGCGGCAGCAGTGTGTCGGCCATCGCGGCCGAAAACCCTCTTCCAGGAAGTCAAATGGGCACCTTGAGGCAGCCCCGTGGCCACTCTGACACCGACCCCAAGACCTGGCCCCGCACCTGCAGCAGTCCGAGGAGGACTCCCGCCCAGCGCGCGACTGTCGGCTCAAACTGCTGCACCAGGCGCCATGGCAGCAGCAGAGGCCAGAAAAGCATGATCAGCAGCCCGCTGGCCATGGCCACCAGCTGCCTGGCCTGCTCCTCCCTGAAGACCTCCCTGGGGGTTGGAGCGAAGCACACGGCGTGTGTCTGACATCAAGGTGTCGATACAGTCTCTGTGCAGGGCCGCGCCTCTTACACAGCCGACAAATGGGGGAGGAGGAAGCTGGTGTAGCGGGCGCTCCGACCAGGCGCTTGGTGGCGCCAGCCGCGGCGTGGGATGCCGCTTCACAGGTTTCAAGGCCTAGGTGGCTTTGCACTGCTTCCCAATGACTTGAGAAGACTACACGCATTGTGTAACTGTCACCCGCAAAATCCAATTTCTGTCCAGCTGCAGCCAGAGAGATGGGCAAAAGTTGCGTCTGGCTGCTCGCGCCCGCCTGCCTCCCTACGCCTGTGCTGGCCGCCCGCCCGCTCCCGCCAGCCACTGCACGGTTTTTATTCATGTTCGACTCAATTTGCCACTCTCGCTTACAATACATGCAACGACCTGCGAGACACAAACCATCTGCCGGCGGGCAGGCAAGCCCGCCAACCCTCTCGCCGGCAGCTGGCGCGGCGGCGTACCCGCCATGTCATCGCCCATTGGGATGGGTCCCGCCTGCAGCCATTCGGTGCCCCGCGGTGTTCACCCTTTCGGATGAGGAATGCGGCGTGATACAAGCCACAAACGAGGCACTTTACAGTCTGAGGCGCGAGCTAGCATGGACACCGACACCTACTCGCTGCGTGGGGCGGCCCGCAGCCTAGTGGAGCTCTTGACGGGCACGTTCAAATCAACTTTGCACCGCGGCTACGATGCAGCCGCCTACAGCCTCGCCACCACGGAGCGCATTGTGGGACTTTGCGCCGGAGCGATGATAGGCGGCACGCAGGTGGGTGCGCGCGTCGGGGGAAGGAGACGGCTCGGGCCGCGGAGGGTCCAAGGCACGCCCCGCGGGGGTAGGGGAGGGGAGCGGCGCCTGGTCGCTGGTGGCGCCTGGTTGCCGCTGGCGCCGGCCAGATTGGCACAAACGTCTGTGTGACAACACAGTTGTCCTTGAGTCTCCTGCCTTCCGCCTGTGCAGGGCGCACTGGTTCTCTCCAAGTACATCCTGGAGAGCGCCACCCCCGCGCCCGTGCGCCGCATGCTGCCCAACCTGCCGCTTCTGCACGGCATGGGAGGGCCGCCGCCTGCCGAGGGGGAGCGCCAGAAAGAGGAGCAAGAGGCCCAGGTGGGTTTGTGGGAGAGAGTCAATGACGGCATGAGGTGTGGACATACTCGTAACTTAAATTTGGCGGCTTCGGCAAGCTGTGCTTGCATTCTGGCGGCGCCAGCGGGGGATACCGCCGCCCGTACTGCAGCTTTGTGCGCCTGGCGTACTGCAGCTCTGCGCGCCTGGCCATATCGCCAGAAGGGTGCTGTCTTGCCCTCATTCACTTCCCCTTGCTTCTTGCCTACCTTTGTCCATTGGCCCTTTGCATGTAGGTAATTGGGCAGACCCGAGCATTTCTTGTTGCTGCCGGCCCATGCTCAGGATACCCTTGGCCACCTGCAGATCGTCGGCATGGAGGGCGGCCCATGACCCCGCAGTCACCGTCCCACACCTGCACTTACACACCCTCTCGACAATGCACTCTCCCCGCCTGCAGGTCATCGGCATGGGAGGTGGCTACACGCTCAACGTGGCCTCTGCTGAGGCGGTTCCCGAGCCGCCCTCACCCCAGGTGCCGAGCAGGGGATGTGCGCTTTTTGACTGATTGCGGGCCGGCCATGATGTCCAGCACACGTGGCTCTGGCTACACGTGTGCAGAATCCCGGGCCAAAGTTGGGTTGCTCTGCCTGACGCCAGATGGCGGACGAGAAGGTAGTAGCCGCGGGGATTGTGTGCCTGCCTGGGCGGACCCACGCACGTGTGGCGTCTCCCCATCCCCGACGCTGTGGCCTGCAGTTTGTGCCTCCTCACGCCGTTGGGGTGCAGGGGGAGAAGCCCAGCCAGGAGTTCATCAAGAGCACAGAGGACGGTGAGCAGGCAGCGGCAGGCAGCGGCAGGCTTATATGGCCACCTTTGCTGTGCATTTATTTGCATGGATCACCAAGGGACGCCTGGCCTGACTGCTGCTCCTGCAGCCCCCGGCAGAATGACCAGCCTGTCTGGGCAGATGCAGCTCACCCGTAAACTTGTTCCTCCGCCCCTCTGCAGGCATTGGCGCTGCCGCCATGCATGTGCCCCAGACCCCAGGTCAGGAAGCGGGCACGCCTCAGCACATGTACACCACACGCCTCCGTGTGTCCGCCTGCCTGCCTGCCTGCTGTCTACCTGCCTGCCTGCCTGCCTGCCTCCCTGCCTGCCTGCGGTCACCGCGCACCTTCTGTCCATTTCCTGAATTGCAGTCATGGGCGCTGCCCCCACCTACGCCCCCTACTCCCCAGGTGCGCGTCCATCTTTCTGCTCTAGCTGCAGTTCCACGTTCAGTTGACGTGAGTCAGCTTGGAGCTGCTGTGCCTTGCTGCCCGGGGATTTACCCCTGCGTAAGCTGTTTATTGGAAAATGTCCCGGGCCATCGCAGCAAAACCTAGTAGCAATAACATGCCGCCCACTCGTCACTCACAGCATCTCCACCCTGCCTCGAATCCACCCGTACGCCTGCAGAGCGACCCGGCCTCATGGAGTCACCGCATGCCTTTGGAGAGCGCTACGTAGGTGAGCAAAGATGCCAGCCAGAGCCCCAAGGAGTGCCATGTGCCCGGCTGCCCCTTGGTGTCGCTGGGCGGCGCCCAGGTGTACCGCCGCTATGCCTCGCTGTTCTTTCTCATGGGCATCGATGCAGAGGAGGCAGGGATGCCCCATCTGTGGGCAGCAGCTGGAGCTCTTGCGTGCCTCCAGTACCCACTGGTGCTTCTGTTGCCGACTGTGCCAATGCGAGAGAATCCCTTCCCCAACAACCCTCTGTGCAGGCCACGAGGTGGAGCCGCTGGGCACAGAGCTGCAGGGCGCCGAGGAGCCCAGGCAAGTCGCTCCACACCTGGGCACTCAGCTGCCCTCCCGCGCAGAGCACCCACCCGCCTGCATCTGCGCCCAGGTGTGACACCTGCTCCAACGTGCCCCGACTGTAGACTCCTGAGCTCATCCTGCCCTGCCTGCACACCCGCCCCTGCAGGATGCCAGCTGTTGCTACCGAGGGCATCACTGGCGCCACAGGCACTGAGGCGATGCCCCCGCCAAGCCCGCTGTCCCCTCGCCGGGCCCGCCTGGAGGCCATCGCCAAGGAGACACAGGCAAGCGCATTAGATGGGGTCAGGCCAGAGGGAGGCGGGGGCAGCAGAGGAAGGGTCAGCAATTGGGATGGCTGGGGAAGGAGGGCAGGAGGCTTTGCAGTTCCTGGGAAACTCCTGACCCTGCTGCTGCCTGCCGCCTGGCTGAACGGGAGCGAGCGCAGCACCTGCATTCGCACACCCGACCCAGAGGCTGTGCTGCGTCTTCGCTGCGACATTTCCTGCCCTGCACACTGTATGCTCAGCGCACTTCCCCCCTCCCTGCCTGCGTCTCTTCCTCCCGCAGGACCTGCGCGCCCGCACCACCCAGAAGCTGCGTGAGGCGGAGGCGCTGCCCGGCGAGAAGGAGGAGGAGGGTCGCCCGCCTTCTGGGCCACTGCCCGCTGTCCTGGCCACCATGCCTTCCGCCGAGGTGGGCCTGCCAGGATGGTGCCATCAGACGGAGTGCTGTTTTTGTAGAGCATCTTCAATGCGCTGTGCCTTGCTGGTGTGGCTCTCCTCCTGGGCCCGCTGACGTCTTGCGGGGCGTCTGTTCGGCCTGAGCAGCCATTGCATGCTGTGTCCCTGCCTGGCATCCTCACTCGCTGCGCACCCTGCTTGTGCTGCTGCCCGCTATGCCTGCAGTATCGTGCACGCACCTCGCCCGCCCCGGTGGAGCACATGCCCCCAGAGATGATCACCGGGGAGGAGGTGAGACGGGGCGGGTGAAACGCCACAAGTCCCGGTTGTGTGCTGCGCCGGGAACCGTCATCTCTACTGAGACGTACACGGTGTAACAGGAAGGAAGGAAGGAAGGAAGGAACTCCCCTCCTGGGTTCAGCTGGCATGCCTTCCTTTGCAAGCCATGCCCGCTCATGGCTGCCCTTCAGGCGACCGCAGATTGGCCTGGCCCAGCTGCTCTCCAGCCCACTGCCTGTTCCGCCTCGTGCTTAGTTCTTGAGCGCATGGGCTGCCGTCAACATGGCTGGCTGCAGGGCCGCCCGATACCTCCGAGCCTGTCCATGCTGCCCGAGGGGCAGGAGGAGGTGCCGCCATCTGCAGAGGCAAGTTCTCCAAGCGGGGATGGCACGCGGGTTTGGGACAGGCCTGCCTCAACCGCTTGCTGCGCTCAACCTCCCCCCCATTCTCGGCATACTGCCTGGGCTGTATGTAGCATTGCTTGCTCCCTCCTTACAGGAAATCACTCTGCTTAAATTACAGACAACATGTTCTCTGACGCAACTGTGCTTTCAGTTCCCCCTGAAATATGGGACCCAGCATCAGTTGTTGAACTGGTACCACGGTGTGCAGGGAGTGCAGGAGGCACCTGTTGAGGAGGAGGCACCTGCTGGCGCCGAGGCCCGCCTGAAGGGTCTGTTTGCCCCTGCTTTGGCTGTCACCACTGGGGTGGCAGTCGCCGCGCCAGCCATGGTGACAGCCGGCAGGGCTCCCGTCAGCGCCGAGGCAGTGCCGGCAGTTGGCGCAGAGAGGTCGGCGCTGGCTGGCCCGGAGGTAGCTGAAGTCAGCGCCGACTACGAAGCGGTAGAGGCCGCACGGCTGGAGGGCCTCACGGGCGAGCGCGTGGGTGTCAAGGTGGGCCGCTGCGGCTGTGGGCGAGCCAAGTGTTTCCTGAAGGGTACAGCGGAAGGCTATGAGCAGCAGAGTCTGATATCCAAAGAGGGAGCACCACTCAGTGCCCCTGCCCTGCGGTGGCTTTGGTTTCAGCTCAATTTCCAATGTCCCTCACTGCCAACTAGGCATCGTCTGCACTCGCTCCGTGCTGCCTTCCAGCAGAGTGTGCTTGTGCCTGCGCTGGGCATGACTGTCCCTCTCACCTCCTCGACTCCTCACTTCTGTACGCCACCCCACGTCTCCATTGCTGCAGCGTGTGCCGCTGCCTGCGCTGGGCACCAGTACTGAGCTGGAGTCGACGACTATTGCCGAGGAGAAGGTGAGGAAGGGACGGCACGGAGCGGCAGGGGGGAGCGGGGTTGGGGGGAGCGACGTCAAGATGTATGCAAGGTGAGGCATGGGGGGGGGGGGGGGGGGGGGCGGAGAGGGGGGGGGGGGGGGGGGGGGGGGAAGGAGAGGGGGGGTGGGGAAGTCGTTCGAGGGCTAAACCCACATGGGTGGGCCGCAGCATCCTCCTGCGACTCTAGCGGGAGGGCGGCACCCTTAGTCATCATTGTTCCTTGCCAGAAGCCCCATGCTGGATGAAAAACAAGGAACTGCTAGGTTTAACCACGGGAGCTGTCATGTGTGTCAGGGCATAGCAGAATAAACCAGTTCGTGATACTTCGGCTGCTCAAGCACTGAGCAGGAAGTTTGTACAGCACCAGCACCAGCATCGGCAGTGGCATTTATACACTGGACAGCATGACAGGGTGTGACCTCACTCACAACTGCCAGCGGGCGGCTACACGACTCAAGCTGCTGCCCGTTGGCGCCCTGCCCCGGCGCAGGAGCCGGCGGCAGCGGCCGTGGCACGGCGCAAGGCTGCTGCTGCTCACAACTTGGCGGCAGCCGCGGCAGCAGTGGCAGCAGAGGCGGTTGTGAGGCGCCATGTCCGAGCACACCACCCAAGCGTGGCTGCTGCCAGTGCCAGCCGCCAGCGCCAGCTGCTGCGCCGCTTGAGCAGCACTGCCGCTGCTGCCATGGGCACCAGCGGTGCAGCTGCTGAGGGTGCAGCAGGCACCCTGAAGCAGCTGCTGTTAGGGCTGGCTGCAGTCGCATTCATGCAGTCGGGCCTGCTGAGCGGCTTGGCAGCAGCTGCTGTTGTGGTGGTGGTTGTGGTGGCGCTGCTGGTAGTGCTGCTGCTGGAAGTGGCCAAGGCGGCAGGAGCGTGGGCGGTGCGTGTGATGGAAGCACTGCGCGTCCCTGGCCAGGCACGAGAGAGGAGCTTCCGTTGACACCTGGGCTACTGTTTGCTGCACCTGCTCTTTTGTGTCCCTTAGCCTTCTGTTCTGTGCCTAACCTTCTCACTTGAGGTTTGTTTCCTCCTGCCCCTTGACACCTCGGCCATGAAAGTATGCCAAGCTAAGGGCAGAAAAAAGACGCAGCCTCCTGCACTCTGCCCCTCTCTGGCCCTCCAGGTGACATCCGAGGTGGTGGAGCAGCACAAGCAGCGCGTCCTCGAGGGTGGGACCTGGGCAGCCCCATCTGCCGCTGCCACTGGGGCGGCTGCCGGCGGTGCCGCTGCTGCCAGCACCGGCGGTGGCATCGGTGCTCGCGATCTGGGGCCGGGTGAGCTGGCGGCTGGTGAGGAGGCACCTGCAGCTGGCATCATGAAGGTGTCGCCAGCAGGGCTGCCAGCTGAGGAGCGCACCGAGGCTGGCATGGCAGAGGGCCTGGCAGTTGAGGAGCCAGCAGTGGAGCACGAGGCTCCTTCTGCTGCTGCCAGGGAGCTGGCGGCAGCGGAGGCGCTGGAGGGCAAGCCCGGCGCCGCTGCCGAGCTGGCGGGCCAGGACCTGGGTGCAGCCGCTGGTGCTGAGGAGCGCGAGCCGGCGGGAGCTGTGGAGCAAGAGGTGGGTTTGGAGGGCTGCTGCCAACTGCACCACCTTTTGGGAGCCTGCTAAGAGCCTTGCTTGTTTTGCTTCCAAATGCCCTGACTGCTGCACGTGTGGCACAGCTTGCCAGCAGCCTCAGCCGCTACCGATTTTCAGCAGCAATGCAAGCTAACTGTACCAGGTCAAACCTTCAAAGTGTTGCCCCACCTCCACCCATTCTGCGCCCTCTCCTCTCACTTTCCTGCAGGTGCCCAAGGGGCTGGCGGCGGTGGAGACGGAGCGCATTGCTGTCTCAACACCCGAGGCTGAAGGCAAGCACACGCCTGAGCCGGTGTCGGCCCTCTCCTCGCTGGCAGCCCCCTCCACACCCGCCCCGCCCAGCGAGGCAGCGGTGCCGCATGGCCTGAGCGCCACCGAGCTGCCCAAGCCGGTGACTGAGCTGTCTGAGGAGCATGTGCTGCCTGAGCCCTCTGCAGCAGCGCCGGCGAGCCGCCAGGGCAAGTCCGAGCTGGTGCCCGAGCCTGTGCCCTCTGCGGCAGCGCCGGCAGTGGCTGACAAGGCGGCTCCTGTCAAGGTGGGGCACGGTGCCTGGGTGGCAGTGGGGTTTGAGAGGACCCGCGTGCACGTGGGGTTTTGGAGGGGTGGGGCAGAACTGCAGGAATGTAGCCTCTGGCAGGCCCCCCAACTCTCGTGGGGTAGAGCGTGCAGCGCTTGGCTTTGCCAATGGAGTTGACATCACCACACGCCTGCCAGGACCCAATGTGCACCTGCGTGCGCGCGCTGCGTCCCCCGACAGTCGCCCCCACACAATCTGCGCCTTGCCCCTTGCCTTGCAGAAGAAGAAGAGGAGCCGGAACCCGTTCCACAAGCTGAAGAAGGTGCGCTACCCAGGGCGCTGCATTGCCAGAGCTGCAATGCCTGCCCTTGATGCCAGGCATTGGTTTGGTGGCTGTGGTATGGGGTGTGGGTTAAGAGCAGGTGCTTCCAGGCATTCTTCTCGGGTGTGAACTGGGGCCAGGCTTGCTGCCTGGCCTGTCTCCTCCTTACTGCTTGCTGACGTGCAGATGATAAGGAGCTGCTCAGCTGCTGCTTGATCTTGAAATGCAGATGCTGTTCACCCCGCCCCCGCCCGAGTCTATGTGAAGAGGCTATGCTGACAGCTGGCATTGCCTCCCCAAGCAGCCACCTACCAGACTGTGGCCCTATGCATCATTTAACGCAACCACAGGCATCCCTGCCTGGCGGTCACGCCGGCACTGAACGCCTGACCTCCCCTGCACAGCAACCCCACTTTTGCGACGGCACACACATACACACATCTCACGCATGCACTTTGCTCTCAAGAGCATCTGTGCCTGCTCAGACTTGGCTGATTTCCAGCGTTGTTGCAAAGCTGCTTGTAACATGTTGCAGTAGTGCTGTACAGGCAAGAGAGGGGGCAACACGGTTGAAAATCGCATGTGCGTGTGACAGCCGAGAAGCAGCCAGGAGCAGGAGGCTGGAAGGGGGCAGGGCAAGCAAGCTCAACTGTGTGTTTGCCTGCAACCGTGCGTGCGCTGCTCCTTGGTCGACAGCAATGCTGCTCAGCAGCCCAAGTTGCCTTTGAGAAACAGGAAAAGTGCCAGCGTGGCATTGCCCCCTGTGGGGCTGCTTTTGCTGCTGCTGGTGCCCGCTGGCAGGTCAGTAGTCGGTCTGGTCGGTCTGGCCGGGGCGCACAAGCACAACCTGCATAGTAAAGAGCAAAAGAAGGCGTGCCAGGCTCGGTTCTAGGCTTGCAGGCTGAATCAGCAGTGTGTGGAGTGCAACGCTCGGCCCGCTTTGCAGAGAGCAAACACATGCCCAGCCCCTGCAGCATGCCCTGCTGTGCTTGTGCCACCGCTGAAACGCCGTGCTCACCTGCTGCGGTACGGGTGCCTCAACGTCGAGGTAGAGGAAGCTGTACTTCCAGTTGCCGCTGTCCTTGAACATGTCTGGTGCAGGGGCGCAGGGGAACGTAATGTGGGCGCGCATGCGTGCAAATGGCAATGATGGTCGGTAGAGAAGGAGCTTGCCACACAGCACAGACTTGGCGCGTGCGCAACAATGCTTGCTCAGCCCAGCAACCCGCAGCAGTGCATGGAAGCTCATCCAAGCCATCAGGAAACCCAAGGCAGTGCACGTGCCCATTGGCGTGCTTGCACGCAGGCCGCTTTAGACCCACCTGCATTGACGGTAGCGCGGCCAGAGGGGCCGCGCATGTGGAACTGCAGCTGCACGTGCTCCCGCCCCTCGCTGTCGTTGTACACCCTGCAGCAGCACACAATGACCAGCGTGGTTGTGGGCACTGATGGTGGTGCCAGCAAACTATGTGCACATGTCAGGAGGACGTGAGGGCCACAACACAGCGGCACACAGTGCAATTGATAGCAGCTGCTATCTTCCCTGAAGGGCCATCATCAGCCTGCTCACAACCTCCATCCCTGCACCCAGCTTGTCTCTTTCACGTGCCTGTGGGGGATGCGCTGCCGCGCCGCGCGGTTCTGGCTCTCCTGGCCATAGGCGGAGATGGGGGTGCCTGCAGGAGGCAGCGCCAAGAGAGGAGTTTGGCGGGACGAACAAAGCGGGGTGGAGTGTGCGGGGAGCAGTGTACTGCTGCAACTGGTGGAGTTTGGAGAGCAGCATGACAGCTTGCTGCCATGGATGCCGCAAGCATTGACCTTCACCTCCCTTCCAGGCCTGGCTCACCCAGGCGCACGGTGATGCGGGGGTCATCCTTGATCTTGGTGAGGGTGTGGTTGAAGCACTGAAGGGGTGGGGGTGGGGGGAGGACAGCGGCATGCGGTTTACCTGCTGCGGCACAGGCACGCCGCTACTGCATTGGTGGGCAGTGGCACTGCCTCAGCGCTCCCTGCCCGTCCTCGTCAGCTCGAAGCATCAAGCACTTCTGTGGTGTGTGATAGGGAGTGCACTCTTCCCTGCAATGCCCTGCCACGGCCCCTGCCACACTCACCTGGTACTCCTTGGGCTGGAAGAGCAGCTCGTTGAGGGCAGCATACGCCACGGCACCCGCAAACTGCACGAGGGAGGGAGGACTCAGGCGACGGCTCTAGGCAGACAGGGTGCAGCATAGGTGTGGGCCCATTATGCCGAGCTACAGTGGGCAGATGGGAGCAAGCAGGGCAGGAGGAGACAGTCGTGCAGCAGAGCGCTTGGCAGGGGGCCTGCCTGGTGGGGGGCTGCACTACATGGCACCAGCAACATCTTCAGTTCCCGGCCCCTGCCCAGCCGTCCCATCTGGCTTCCTTCCTCATGCGGGCGCTTCATGCCTCAATGCACACCCGGCCGCCCCCTCACCCCGAGGGCCGCCACAATGACCAGGCTGTACCCGCCCGCCTCGGTGACGGTGACGGGGCGCTGCGGAATCTTGTCCGTGATTGCGCTGAACTCCTCCTCAGCAGACACCAGGCCCTGGGGAGCAGGGGGGTGACATGAATGAAGCGTGCGGGGTGATGAGCTGCACCAGGTATGGGGTATGACCCCAAGCAGTGCAGGCAAGGCTGGGCAGCAGGCAGGGCAGCGAAGCGGCGAGCAGGGCAAGCAACATGCGTAACGTCCGGCATGACGGCGCAAGCTGCACTGCATCCGCCAGGCCCACCTCTTTCTCGGCCGCCGCTGCAGCTCGCCGTGCTGCACGGCCGCCCTTCTGCGCCGCCTGCTGCTCCCCAGCCGCGCCCGACAGCTGCCGTGCGCCAAAGGCCTGTGGCTGCCATGGCCGCAGCGCTGCGCGCGCTGCTGCCAACACGCTGCTGCCGCTCTCTTGCAACGTCGCTGCTGCTGGGATGAGCTGTTGGTGCTGCAGTGGGCGCAGCGCCACAGCGGCGCCGCCGACGGTTGCGTCTGTGGAACAGGGGCACGGATGGGAAGCGGATCTGGAGCAAGGCCACGGTGCAAGACGCATGTGCCTTGAGGCCACGATAGCCCGGCGGCAATCAGCATGCAAGTGCAGCGGCACAGGCCTGGCAGAGGCGGCTGGCAGCACCGGCAGCGGCGGCAGGCAGGCTGGCAGGGGCACAGGTCTTACCACAGATCGCCGCTACGCGTCTCAATGCTGGCCAAAGTGCCTTGGCGCGTGACATTGTAGTGACCAAGCAGCGGGCAGGCTGTGGGACAGCGGAGGGAAGACGATGGCAAGCGACAGCGTCAGCAGCAAGCGGGGGGCCAAAGGGGTCACCAGCGGTGTCGTTGCAAATGCCGAGCACACTGGGGCGCCCGCAAGCTTCCGGTTTTGGTGCTGGGAGTTGTGCAGCCCAGCATGGTGGCGCAGCAGGGCTGCGATGGGCGGCAAGCAGCACCCACCCAGCTCTAATTTCCTGCGGCAAACGTGTTCGCTGCCCACGGCGATCAACGCGAGTCACAGGGTGAGTCTCCCGGCAACTTCAAGTCAGCGCACTAGCACGGCTCGCTTTGCTTGCGGACGCTCTAAAGATTGGGCATGACTGCAGAGCGCATGTCTCACACAGCACGTGCGCCCAGCGATACCCACGTGCGGGAGAAAGTTAGCTATTCGTCTGGCACAGCTCAACGGCTGGTGCTCTGTGATGCATCTCTGTAGTTACCTGCATACCACATTGCAGCGCCGGGCTGATTGGCCAAGAAGCCAAAGTGGCAGGCTGCTGCGGCAGTGCCGCCTGCCGCCGCTGTGTGTGCCCCTGCTGCCTGCCGATGCTGCGACCCTCTAATGCTGGCCCAGGTGCACGTCCCTGCTCATGTCTGCAGGCAAGGGCAAGGCAACTCTTAAAGAATATAAATGCAAAGCTGCTGCTGCCAACACGGGAGCACTCCCAACCCAAACTGCTCCGCTGCAGGCTTGGCACCGTAGCACCAGCCCACTCGCCCACTCGCACTTCAGCCTGGCCGTGGTGTCACACGGCAGCAGCTACCCTCGTCAGGCATCCTCCCAGCTGATGGTGTGCTGACGTCAGTTCACTGGCATCAGGCAGCAGGACAAGGTGGCCGCGCCAGGGCAGCAGGGGCCACAGAAGCGCAAGCAGGCGGCATGTCGTCGCTGCGTGGCAGGTGGGTGCTTGCGAGAGGGTGCTCCGTTACACCTTTCTGGTCCTCCCAACTGCTTTCCTGCATGTTCTTCTATTCTGCGAGTCACCCTGACAGTCGAGTCAGCTGGCCAGGCGTAGGCCGCGTCCCCAGTGATCAGCGGCACCTGCTGCTTACTGACCACCAGTTGGCGGCAGGGCGCCGGCGCTTCACATTGCACAGCTTCCGTTGTCCTGCTCGCCCGATTTCGCTAGGACACTCGTCCTCCAAGGTACCGGTAGACTTCGTTTTTACTCGACAGCACGCCTCTCCTGTCTGGGCCAGGCCACCATTGGCTCTTGCATGCGCTCTCTCGCGCTCTCGGTCCCCTCTGCTTGGCTGCTCTGCTCGTGACGTGCTAGCATCGGATTCCGGTAGGAGCGAAAGTTTCCCAGCCAGTTCCGCGCCCTGCTGTTGCCGTTCCTCCCACTTGCCCTAATCCCAAGCTCGTCTGCTGCTACTTGCACTCCCAGCTTGTTCTCGAAATTCATGCGCATCCGAAATTTCAGCGCCTGACCTGTCTGGGGTGGCCCTACCCTTGCCGCTGGTTGCCGCTGCCGCCGCCGCCGCCACCCTCACTGCTGCAGCTTGCCGCCCTGCTGTGCAGGCCATCAATTGAGGAGCCTATTGTGCTGAGCAGGCTTTCCACCGGCAGTGAGATTGAGCTGTCAGATGGTGGGCCACCACTAGGGGGAGAGCGCAGCACCGACGGCCTTGAGGGACCGCACCTGCCGCTGGGCGCCAGCCCGCGTGGCAAGGGGTACGCCGGCAGCCGGCAGCCTGGGGTGGCTACCATCGAGGAAGCTGAGGAGCAGTTTGGTGCAGGGAGAAAGGCAAGCAGCGGCACGGGATCGCCTCGCGCGGTGAGCACTTGCTTGCCTGCCGGAGCGTGAGCGTCAGCACACGTGCCCGCACCCCCGCTTGCGATGCTTGCGATGTGAACCGCAAGGCCCGTCTGCTTGCGTGCCCAAATGTGTGCCTCGATGCCTGTTCACTCGCGCCATGCATGATGCCTCAGCATGCTATCACAATCAAGTTCTTCCGCTGATTTGCAGGGCATGGGCGCCAAGCCTCTGTCGCTGCTGCCGCTCGTGGCGCTGATCTTCTATGACGTCAGCGGCGGCCCCTTTGGCATTGAGGTGGGCTGCCTGAGAGCCTGTCTGTTCAACTCTGTAGTCAGGCTGTCAGCTGCATCGTGCACGTGTCGCTGCTGTGCCGCCTGTTGTGTCCCCGAGTAGTGTTGGATGGCCATGCAGCTGCACCAGTCATCCTGTGACCTGCCCCTGCGCCCCAAGCCGCCCAAACTCCTTGCACGCCCTCTGCCTGCAGGACGCCGTAAGCCTGGGCGCGCCCCTGCTGGCTGTGATTGGGTTCCTGGTGCTGCCGCTTGTTTGGTCGGTGCCCGAAGCGCTGGTCACTGCAGGTGCGCTGTGCTGTGCTGTGCTGCGGCGCCTGCATGCACCGAGTGCGCTTCTCAAGTTTGAGAGGATGTTTTCCCAACATTGGTTTGTGGTTCTGGGCGCCGCGCTTCCTGTCTTGTGACTGTTGTTCCCCGCAGAGCAGGCTGTGAGTGATGCCTTGACAGCTCAAATGCCATGTACCTGGCCCTGCAGAGCTGGCCACCACGTTTCCTGAGAACAGTGGCTACGTGGCCTGGGTGACCGCTGCCTTTGGCCCCTTCTGGGGCTTCCAGGTGCGCTGCACAGAGCCTGCTTCTTAACTGGCACCGACGACATGCAGTCCCGTCTTCGTGTGCACACGCTGCCAGGGGGTTTACTTGTGAAGATGCCGCACCCGACTCGGCCCGTACTTCAGCATGCCTGCCCGCTATGTACTCCCAACAGCGCCTCCTGTCGACCTGCCCCTCACCTCCTGCTTGCTGGCTTGCCCTTCTCCCATTTCTCCCGCTGCAGAAAGGCTTCTATGCCTGGGTGAGCGGCGTGATTGACAACGCCGTCTACCCCGTGCTCTTCCTGGAGTACCTGCAGGTGAGCTCTTGCTTGTGAAAGGCAATCAGGTTAAGCTTGCTGAGGTGTGCGCTGCACATGATGGAGGCCAGCTGGAGTGCCTGCAGGTGGGGCGGCGGCTGGGCACTGGGGAGCAGGTGGTCGCAAGCGGTGAGCGTGAACGGGGCTTGGGCATGAGGCAGGCCAGGGCCTTAGGAAGCCAGCATAGCAGAGCAAGACTGCGGGGGCGCCTCCAGCGAAGGCAAAGCGGACAATGCAAACTTGGGCTGGGGGGGACTGGTGTACTGTGCGAAGAGCACGAAGGCGTAGCTGGAGTAGCGGCACACTTACGTCTTGCCTGTGCCTGCAGGTGGCAGGCCGGACGTGCCCAGTTCCACCATGGCCAGTGCTGATCCCACGCCTTGCACTTACTCGGATGCCCGTGTGTGTTTGCGCCATTTGTGCTGCAGGAGGTGTTGCCCATCCTGGAGAGCTTCTGGCCACGCCTGTGAGTCCAGCATCCATGCCACCCGTGCTGCCATGCTGCGACTGCTACTGCTGCCATGCTGCGACTGCTACTGCTGCCATGCTGCGACTGCTAATGTTGCCATGCTCGGGCCGGTGTCAGCTGTGCTTCCTGTGTTGCGAGGGAGCGCGGCTGCTCAGCCATGTGCGGTCACGCCCTCTGCTGCAGAGCTTTCCTGGTGTCCCTCAACGTGGCGCTGTCCTACCTCAACTACAGGCGAGTGTGTCCTAGTTGCTCTGGCACTGATGCTGCTCTAGTGCACCAGCCAATGCTGCGCGCTTCACTGCCTCCCCCTCCCCCCTCCCCCCCGCCTGTGCCTGCTGGAACTCATCCACGCCTTGCTTTCTGCTCTGGCTGCAGGGGCCTGCATGTTGTGGGCGAGGCAGCCATTGCAATGACCATCTTCACGCTGCTCCCGTTTGTGGCAGTCGTCCTGATGGGTGCGCTGCCGGTCATGCTGCTGCATGCACAGCTAGACATCCTGCTCTTGGGATGCTGCTGCTGGGCACCTTTGCAGCTGCTTTGCCCTGCAATTGATTGCGGGCGATGCGGTATGTGCGTGACTGAGCTCTATGCCAGCATGACACTGTTCCTGCTCCCGAGGAGCGCAGGTCCTATAAGCACTGTCTGCTCAGTGTTGCCTCTGGACTCCGTGCCTGCAGGTGCACCGCACGTAAAGCCTGCCAACTGGGTCAAAGTGGACTGGGGCACAGTGCAGTGGCTGCCCTTCCTAAACGTCATGTTCTGGTCAGTTGTGTGGTGTGCGGCACGTGGGTGGTGTGTTGGTTACGTGCCCGCCTGTGCGGCTGCCTGCGGTCTGCTGCCTCCTTTGGTCGAGCTGCACCTCACTTCATCCACCTGTGCACAACAAGATTTCAAACTTGGGTACTGCCCATCACAATCTGTGGACCCCTGCACTTGTTTCCACTCGTGCACATTGTGACCCGCCTGCACCGCGCCCCTTCTGTGTGCAGGAATCTGAACTACTGGGACAGCGTGTCCACTCTGGCAGGCGAGGTGCAGAACCCCAACAAGACATTCCCACGCGCGCTGGCAGGTGTGTGCTCAGTTACTTGCTGTGCTCTTGGTCTGGCAGCTGTTCAAGTTTGTTCACGGGGTGCAGACTGGTAGTACGCGAGCAGGCTGGCTGGCGGGTCTCACCCACCTTTTGGGTGGGGAGCGCCATTGGCCTTTGGCAGGCGCCCCAGCCTTGCTGCATCTTACCTTGCCCTCCTACTTCCTCCGCTCACCTGCAGGCGCTGTGGTGCTGGTGGTGTGCTCATACATCTTCCCGCTGCTGGTGGGGCTGGGCGTGACGGACGACCCCTCGGCCTGGCAGTCTGGATACCTAGCGGTGGTGGGGCAGAAGGTGGGCAAGCTGAAGCTCAGAGTCTGGGCAAGGGGAGCTGCATTGCCAAGCATTGTTCTGCGGCCGTTGCTGCCACGTGTTGAGCGATATGAAATGTACACTGTAGCCATATGCCATGCCGCCATAATCATCGCTCAACCACCCTGTTCTGCTCTGTTATGTTGCGTCAATATCATTTGTGCTGCTGCGGTCTTGTTCTGCTCTGCAGGTTGGCGGCAAGTGGCTTGCGTGGTGGGTTGTCGCGGCTGCAGCCATCAGCCAGATTGGGCAGTTTGAGGTGAGGCAGTGGGTACCCAACTCCCGCTGTTGCCCCAGCGCAGCCCCAGACAGAATGGATGCTGTCCGAATACAACAAGCTGGCTGCGTGGCTGCATGAGCAGTGCATTTTACCGTGTTCTGCCCGCCCACCCGGCTGCGCAGGCGGAGATGTGCAGCGACAGCTACCAGCTGCAGGGCATGAGCGAGCGGGGCTTCCTGCCCTCCATCTTCAACAAGCGCAGGTGTGCTGGGTATGATGGCGTGCCTGCCTGTCTGCTGGCTGTCTGTACTCACTGCGGATGTGCGCAGCCTGCCGCGTGCTGTACTCTCGGCTGGATAGAGGGTGCACCTGTCATGTGGCTTGCTGTGCCATAATACGCTCTGTGCTTGCGCCCCTCACTTGTACTCTGTGCAGCAAGTACGGCACGCCAACCTATGGCATCATTGCCAGCAGCGTGGGCATCATGGGCCTGGCCACGTAAGTGAACTGGCTGGTGTTGCTTATGAGTGGCACAGCACAAGGGCGCGTACATTTGCTATGCTGCCGCCTTGACAGTTTTGTGCTGCGACATTTGATTGCTGGGCAGCGCTGGAACCCGGCAGCGGTGGTGCACGGCTTGTTCATGGTGCCATGCACGTGCTGACGTTTCTGATGAGTACTTGATAGCATCCCCCCCTGTTGCAGCTTCAACTTCCAGCAAATTGTGGACTTGGTGAACTGCGCTTACTGCCTGGGCCAGCTGCTGGAGTTTGTGGCGTTCATCTGGCTGCGCATCAAGTGAGGCACCGGCATGTGCAGGTTGAACACATGCACGCATGTATGCCTGCTGGCCTGCGCGGATGCCGTGCTCTCTGCATTATCTACATATGCTGCAAGGCTGAGGGGCACCCACCTGGCAGCACTCTCCCTTTGAGTTTTTCTTTCACTGTCCCAGTCAATACCCACTGTCCCACATCTACTTTTGTTGACTGCCTGCAGGTACCCGGCCCTGCACCGGCCCTTCCGCATTCCTCTTCCAACCTGGGGATGCATGGCGCTGTTGGCGCCAGCCTGCGTGCTGCTGATTGGACTGGTGACCGTGCCGTGGATAGTGGTGAGTTGCCATGCTGGTTCGTTTGTTGCGTTCGGTGCAAGACAGCTGTCATTGTGTTGCTTGCTTCACTAAGCTTCTTGTTAAAGCACTGTATTTCTGCTGCATTCACTGCTGCTTGAGGTGCATTGGCGTCTCGCCTGCCGCTGCCCCCACGCACACCTTGCCGCCTGCACTGCCTTCTGTGCCACTCCCTTGCAGGGCGAGTGGTCTGTGATCATCTTCACGTGCATCGTCGTCACTCTGGGTGCAGTGCTGCACCCGGCCCTGCAGGTAAGAAAAGGAACAGCTCCTTGCGAACTACTAGGCAGGGAGGGTGGGTGCTTCATGGCGCTGATCAAGCTCCCTTTTTGCCCTGCCGCTGATGTGGCGGCGCCACCAAGGCAAGGATTGGCTATCTTGCAGTGTTCTGACAGCTCCATGTGTGTGGTGATGACCTGGCCTGCAGGGTGCGCGGCGGCGAGGATGGCTCGGCTTCCATGACACCACGCCGCATGAGTTCAAGGTGGGGCCAGCCAGCGAGTCAAATGGCCACACAGCTGGCACACATTGCTGCCTTATTGCAGGGTGTACTGCTGTCGGCCTTGCGACAAAGCTGCTTGTTGTGCTGCCGTGCGCGTGGTGTTGTGGCGCTGCTGTTGCAATGCTGCTGTGCTGCTGGCCGTTTTCTATGCTTACGCTGCTGTCGCCTGCTCAACCCAAGCAACAGTGCCCCACCCTTGACCCAGCCTGCGCCTGCTCGCTTCATCGTACTGCAGGAGATGCTTTTCAGTATGTATGTGCCAGCCCCTGGTGATGAGGACGCTGTTGAGGATACCGTCGCTCAAAATGGTGCTGTGGAGCGGCAGGGCCTGCTGGCTAGCGGAGGCGCGGGGCTGCTACCGTCCTTCTCCCCACGATAGCACGTGTTGCAGTGATTCACACACCTGACTTCTTTCATCGTGTGAACCCAGCTCTGTTTACATTGTGATACTCTGAATCTCTCCCATGGTTTCAAATCAAGCAAGGACACGGGCAAGCAGGGGCCATGCAGCTGGGCACGCTCGGGCAGGCGCAAGTGTGCTGAACGGAGGTGGTGAAGGGGGCGGTGGGAGGCAGGAGCAGGTTAGCCAGGTGCGCCGCCAAACTTTTGGGTGCGTACCCCGTCTGAGGCCGCACATGGTTTTGGTGGCCAAGCTCAATTATACAGTGCCCCGCAGATCTTACCTATGCACGCCAAGCAAGCACCTTGCCATGCGGCTCACAACCCGCATACATGTGCTAGAACGAATCATATGCGCAGCCGCCGGGCATGGTGAGGACATGTCTTACCGAGCAAGGAGGATGTCTTCTTGAGTGCGCCGGTGTGCGGGAGCCGTGAGCAGGCTGCCTCCAAGGTGTTCACCCCTGCATGCACCGTGAGCACGAAAATGGGTGTGTGGTCAGCCCTGCTGGTTCAACCCTAATCACGTGAGCATGCATGTTCTTTCGGTGCGGAGTTGGAGCCATCGTGAGCTGGCACAAGGGTGTGGTGAGCAGGTGCGCATACTTGGTGCCGCGCCCTCCACGTTGCATGCACACCATGGCTTCCAACAAGAGCAGGCGGCTTGGCGGAAGGGGTAGCCGAGTGGGTTTCGAGGTCAGGCAAAACCACCAGGTGCGCCGCCAGTGGTTTAGGGTTTAGGGTTTCTCTCAACACCCTCCTACTCTCCCAGCAGCACTGCCGCCACTGCAGCCGCCGGCAGCGCGCGGGGACAGGCGTGGGCGTCACCCGGAGGAGTGTGGTGGGGTTGAACAAGGGCCTGAAATTGACTCACATCTGGAATGGATTGTACCACCAGAAATGGAGACCCCTGCCATCTCTCAACACCCTCCTACTCTCCCAGCAGCAGCGCCGCCACTGCAGCTGCCGCCAGCGAGCGGGGACAGGCGCGGGCGTCACCCGGACGATTGTGGTGGGGTTGAACAAGAGCCTGATATTGACTCACATCTGGAATGGATTGTACCACCAGAAATGGAGACCCCTGCCATCTCTCAACACCCTCCTACTCAAACGGCAG
>JAPTJF010000577.1:0-34203 GCA_029339195.1 Micractinium sp. NFX-FRZ
GGGGGGGGGGGGGGGGGGGGGGGGGGGGGGGGGGGGGGGGGGGGGGGGGGGGGGGGGGGGGGGGGGGGGGGGGAGGCGCTGACAACTGAGACCAGGGCTGCCAGCTGTGAGCAGCTGCGGGGGCGAGGCAGGTAGTGCAGGAGCTGCGCCAATGCATGCGTGTCCTTCGATTCACAACCAACACTGAGCTGCCTTGCTGGCCTTCACTCGAGCTTCAGCTCGCGCTGGCGTCAGCAGGCGCACAGCCAGGGCCCGCCCGCCCGGCATCAACAGGACCCCCCATGGGCGCCAGCGATGCCCCACTCCAGCCCATTCCGGACCGCACTCTCACATCTGGAAGAGTGCATAGGAGACGAAGAAGAGGGCGGCACCCAGGCCGTAGGTGGAGCAGCTCAGGCCCAGGTCTCGGTTCAGCTCCAGGGCAGCAAAGGACAGGTTGGTGCGGTCCTGCAGGGTTGAAGACAGCTGCGTTAAGGAACCTACACCAGCCCGCCCCTTCTTGGCGGCCTGCGACGCTCGCTTGCGCTCCATGAGAACACCTGCCTGCCTGCCTGCCTGCCTGCTGGGCTACCTGCGCGCACAGTGCTGCACATACCCACCCACCAGGTAGCACAGAACACCCAAGCTGAACAGCCTGCAGGCAGGACGGAGAACAGAGGATTTTGGCAGAGGGTGGGTGGGGTCATGAGGGTGAGGAAAATCGTGGCAGGTCAGAGGTGGGGTGGTGGCAGAGGCGGTGGCGAGGGTGACATGCTCACACACAAGGGAGGCAGGTGAGCGGGTGTGCACAGCAGGTGGCGCTGCTTGCACGCCGCACCATGGGACAAGGTGCCGGTTGAGTTTCCTGTCCACGACCTCAGGATCCACCGGCGCATCCTGCAGTCAACAGCTAAAGTTGAGTGGGACGGAAGGCGGGCGCCACCCCCGCACGCCGCACCGCAACCTGCGGCGGCGGCAGCGGCGGCGGCGGCAGTCGCCTGCCCTGCACTTACCAGCTCAAGGTCGGCTGAGCCGGCTTGGTGGCTGCCCAATCGCTTCATTGCGAGGCGCAGGCAGCGCCGGGATTTGACAACAGGGCTGCTGGGCGCTACGCTTGCCCTCGGGCCATCGCCAGGGCGTGTTCAGCCGAGAGCGGGCCACCAGACACTTTATTCAAAGCTTGTGCCACTGGATGGGCTCGAGGGAATCCCTGTGAACGTCGGTCGCGCACGTGCGCCAGGTGGCATTTTTACATGCTGGCGAGCGTTCTGCGCAGTCTGCCTTGTGCCTGGCGCGTTCTTGGAGCTGTTCAAAGGCAATTGAGCCCGTGGGTAGGGTGATCTGCCAGCGCAAGGTGGCGCTGGCAGTGCCGCCACACTCCGCCCCTGCCGCCGTGCACTGAGCTGTCGTGGATCGCCAGCTGGCAGCACAAGCTGCCAGTCATGAGCTGGATTCGTGCGACTTCGATACATAAGCTGGCACACACAAGACATCTAAGATGAAGGATCCGTGCATGGGAAACACAGGGAGACAGTTCCGCTGGGTGCTGGCAGCCACTGGCCCCCGTCGTGCCAACCCGTATGGCTGCTGCCACGCGCATGGCACCTGACCTATGCCTGGTGCAGGTACTTCTCGGGTGGTGCCCTGCCCAGCCTAATGACCCTGAACCCAGTGCAGGACACCGGCACGCGCACATAAGCGGGACTCCCGCCGCCGCTTCTTCTTCCCAGCCCCAGAGCTGCCCCCGCGACAGGCTGCCAGGTGCGAGTCTGTTGTTACACTGAGAGGGAAACCGTGCAATAGCAGGGCAAATGAGGGGACGGGTGTGCACCACTGGGCAGGCAAGCGCAGATGCAAGGGCGCACTGCCGGCGTCTGCAAGCGCCTGACCAGCGCGGGCGGCACAGCATGCCATCAGGCCCTCTGCTGCTGCAGCACACCCCGCCTGCTGGCCTCCCGAGGCCAGAACGGATTTGTGTTGCGTGCCCAGGCTGAGCCATGCTGCGCCACGCTATGCGTAGTAGTTGAGGTTTGCCTTCTTCTTGGCCTGCACCTCGGTGATGGCCTCGTTGAAGTCCTCGTGGTTCACCTGCAGTGAGTGGGTGGTGCGGCGAGGGTCAAGAGTGTGGGCAATGGGTGGCGAAATGTGGTATTGTGGAGAGGGGAGGGCAGCAGGCAGGGTGGGGGGCAGCAGGCAGGGATGACAATGTCGGTGACCAGCGTGAGGCCGCAGTGCAAGCAAGAAAGCAGCCAGCAAGCAAGCAAGCACGCAGAAAAGCACGCAGTAAAGCAAGCCACAAACTGCTGCAGCGCGCACCTGCGTGGCGTCCCGCCGCAGCGCCAGCATGCCCGCCTCTACGCACACCTGCGGGACGGGCAGGCAGGCAGGCAGGACGGGAGGCGGCGGACAGGCAGCAGGTTGGCAGCACATCATGGAGGCACATCCCAGCAAAGCAGCTGCCAGCGGCTTCTGTGCACAGCCACCCGCCCCACAGGGCTCAGCCAAACGCACCGCCTTGAGCTGCGCCGCGTTGAAGTCGTCTGTGGAGCGCGCCAGCTCATCGTAGTTCACATCCGCGTTGACGTTCATCTTGCGGGAGTGGATCTGCACAAGATACGGATACAGAGAGAGAGAGAGGGGGAGGGGGCACAGGTGTTGCTGTCGCCAGTTCTGGGAGCACCCAGGAGGCTGGAGGGGTGGTGAGCATGCTAGTCCGCACCCAGGAGGCTCGAGAGGTATTGAGTCTCCTGTCCAACCCACCCGCCCACCCCCGCCACGCCACCCAGGCTCCAAACAGACACAACCGTGTGTGACAGCAAAGGATTCATCAAAGCTCCTTGAGCTGCTCAAAGAATCCCACCCACCTGCAGGATCTTGGCGCGCGCCTCCTCATTGGGGTGAGGGAACTCAATCTTGCGGTCCAGGCGGCCTGCAAGTGAGCAGAGGTGCTGGCAAGGACCTCAGCTGGGCAGAGAAGACCTTTCCTTTTTGTCTCCTTGTGCGCTCCCCCAGTAGAAGGAGTCAGGGTCGGGCTTCTAGCTGGCCTCACATGCAGGCCAGACACCCAGAAACTGGGCGGTTACGTCCTCACTGCACCCTTTGACTTACACCACCCATCCCACCTGAGCGCATGAGCGCTGGGTCCAGGATGTCGGGACGGTTGGTGGCTGCAATGATTTTGACCTGCGGGGGGGAGAGGCGGTGGGATGAGGGGAACAGTGGCGCAGGGAGGACGTAACCGCCCAGTTGTGGGGAAGAAACCACTCATCCCTCAAGCGCACCCTCCACCAAACGACCGCTTCTATTACATTCAAGTCAACAATACCCAACAGACGACTTTCACCCGCCTTGTTTGCAGATGAGAATCACACAGCCACGCCACAAACACAGCACTTTCACCCGCCTCGTCCGCAGACGAGAACCAACCGGTTAACAACACCAACACCAGCACAGCAACCTGACCCACCTCGTCTGCGGAGGAGAAGCCGTCCAGCTGGTTGAGCAGCTCCAGCATGGTGCGCTGCACCTCGCGGTCGCCGCTCATCTCGCTGTCGCGCCGCGTCGTGCCTGGCAGGGTGACGCGGTGGGGCCGGGAGGGGTGAGGCAGGCGGGGTTTGGGCGCGCGACGAGTGAATCAGTGAGCCCAGGCGGGGTGGGCAAGCAGGCAGGGTGAGCACCTCGGAGGCTCACCTGCAGCCCGCCGCCAGCTCAGCACCCACGAGTGTCCCTGCCAGCTCAGCGCCAGCTCAGCTCACAAATGGAGCCTTTTCTTTTTATCAAATAACGAGCCCACCCCCTTCCAGCACGCACAGCCCTGCCTCCTGTTCACCCTCCACAGCACTGCCAGCTCACCGATGGAGTCGATCTCATCGATGAAGATGATGCAGGGCTGCTTCTCCTTGGCCAGCGCAAATGCGTCCCGCACCATCTTGGCGCCATCGCCGATGAACATCTGCAGAGCAAAAGTTTAGGTTCAACATAACCCAGCAGTTGAGTTGGCAAGCACACGTGCACGGCACACCACCCTGGCGCCACCACCCTTGAACCCTGCACAATACAGGTCGAGTGTTCAAGTGTTGGCTGGGGCGACGTCCCCTCCTGTCGAGACCCACCAACACTGATAAACCCAGGGACATGATGGGGCACGGCCAGGGGGAGGCCAGGTGACTGCTCCCCTCACAAGTGCTGCACGGAACTGACCGTCTCCACAAGACGCTGCAGCGCAAGCACCGGCCGACCACTGCTGCCACCAACCGCCAGATTGTTGCGCTGCTTGCCTGCACAAGGCTGGTCCCCGCCAGCTTCAGGAAGGTGGCGTTGGTCTGCGCCGCGCACGCACGGGCTATGAGCGTCTTGCCCGTGCCTGCGGGCATGGTCATGGCAGGCGCGATGCGGACATATGTGTGTGAGTGTGTGGGGACCGGCATGGAAAGGTTGAGGTGCACGCCGGCCAGAGAGTGCGAGAAGCACGCTGCTCTCAAGGGCCGCACAGCACTGGGGCACACCCTCCAAAACAGCAACAGCAGCACGGCGGGTGCCCTGCTTCAGCTGAATACCAGCCTGCCTGCATGTGCCGCCTGGCTGAGCCGCTTGCCCATGCCTCCGCACTACACTGCCTCCCTTCTTTGCACTGCCAGGCCAAGCCTCCTGCTATCTCCGTCTGCCTGCCCTCCTGCCTGCGCACCTGGCGGCCCATGCAGCAGCACCCCCTTTGGCGGCTTGATTCCCAGCTTCACAAAGCGGTCGCGGTGCGTGATGGGCAGCACAATTGCCTCGCGCAGCTCCTGGATCTGCGGGGAGGGCAGGGATGTGAGAGGGTTATGTTTTTTGAGGTGGCGGGAAGCTGGAAGTGGGTGGGATACAGTGACTGCATGAGGGCCACCCCGTCCGCCCCGCCCCGCCGCCGCTTCATGCCACACCACCATCCCCACGCCGGATGCTGGCCCAACGACCAACAGCCCCAACATGCGCTGCCAGACGCGGCTTGCTTGCAAACCCATCAAGTCATCCCAATTATGTAAAGAGGAAGGAAAACATGCCTGCCCCACCTGCTTGTCCAGCCCCCCAATGTCGCTGTAATCCTCTGTTGGCTTCTCATCCACCTCCATCGCCTTCACTCTGTAATGGGGTGAACAGGGGGCAGGAATGGCGAGAAGAGGGTCAGGCGGGGCGGGGCGCACGGCAGAGGATAGACATGAGACACGCCAGGGAATTGCGGCACATGGCCAGGACGGCCGCAATGCTCTCCAACGCTGACCGGCAGTGCAAAAGTGCATGCAGCGCGTTCGCAATTGCGGCACATGGCCAGGACGGCACAATGCTCTCCAAGGCTGACCGGCAGTGCAAAAGTGCATGCAGAGCGTATGCCACCTGCTGTCCTGCCCTGCGGGCACGGTGTGCAGGATCAGATTCCAATGCCAATGTTCACCCCCACACCTCCCCTTCACCTGCTGCATCCCATGCACACTTCCATTATGCCCCACACCGCTTCCTTCACCTGCTGCCGTACTCCGCAGGCAGGGTGTCCAGGATGAGGTACGAGCGGTCGCCCACAACAGCCTCCCTTCACCTACTGCATCCCATGCACATTCGCTGCCTCACCTGCTGTCGTACTCCGCGGGCAGGGTGTCCAGGATGAGGTACGAGTCCTTGTTCACCCCCACCAGGTCCCCAGGCTTGAGCGTCTCAGGGTCCACCAGCCCCGCCACCGGCAGGAACACGGTCTGGCGGGTGGAGGTCTTCAGCACAATGCACTTGCCCCGCTTGCCCGCGTCCTGGTAGGCACCCGCGCCTGCAGTCATACACAAGGGGGGACACCAGGTGTGTGCACGGGGGTGGAGGCGCACTGTTGTGTCAGGCCCGCCCATCCGGCGCGCCGCCGGCTGAACGCTGCATCTGTTACCCCTTGCACCGTCATGCGTTCACACATCTGCAGGCAGCAGGGTTGCAGCCAGCAGCCAAGTATCCCTGCCCTGCACGAGCGCACAAACCTCACCACATCCCAATCCGCCCTCGCCGCGCCACCTCAGCAGCCTCTCCTCCACAAGCATACCAAATGCACCCACATCTTTCGCTTCCTGTTGCTGTCCACACATGCACACTCCTACACACTGTATCAATCCAGACTCAAGCCCACCCACCCCACCCACCATCCTCCTCCTCCTCCTCCTCGGGGTCCACGTCCAGCACCTCGACAATGTTGGCCACCAGGTAGGGCAGCTGCGCAGGCAAGTAGACAGAATCGAGTGGTTATTGTGGTTTGCTGGCATAACCTCCCCAGCTGTACCCCTTCTCCCCGCTGTGCCACTGTTCACTACAAGGCTGCTAAACTGGACTGCCTCGTGGGTGCCCACCGCCTCCAGTCCCTCCCTTTTTTCTTTCCACAAACCCCAGAGCTTCCATCTGCTCCTATGTGCTCCCAAACGCCATTTCCCCCACTTGCCTGCTCAGCTTGACTCTTCCCCCCTCCCCTGGCCGTGGTTACTTCCCATCTGCTGCCATCCGCCGGCCCGCCTGCTTGCTCATCCAACACCCGTTGCCGACCCCCCTTTACCTGGTTGTTCAGCTTGATCTTCTCGTGATTCTCCTTGGTGCGCTCCGCCAGCCCCGTCTTCTCGTGCGTCAAGCGGTTGCTCTCGTCACGCAGCACCCGCATCTCGTTCTCCACCAGACGCAGCCTGCGGGGTTCACGCAAGCAGGAAGACGAGATGGCCGTCAGAGGAGGAGGTGCACAGGCATGGGCAGCGGCTTAGGCAGGCGGAGGAGCAGCATTCGCAGCAAGCCGAAGCGTTGGCAGGTGGGTGCCCGCCACCGCCCGCACGCACGCCACCGCTCGCAGCGCACTCCTGGGCGCCCTGGCGCCGTCCCCAGCGGCCCACCTGCGCTGTATGTCTTCTGCCGACATGGTGGCGAACTCCTCGGGCAGGTCATCCTTCTGCTCCTCGCCGAAAATCTCTGCTTCCATATCGGCTGCCATCGCTGCGCCCTGCCGCCCTCCGGGGCAGCCCTCTATATCAGGTGGATGCTGGGAAAACAGACAGCAGAGCAGGGGGCTCGGCTCGTAGCTGGTGATCGATCGAAGAAAAACGAGGGTGCAGGCTGCTCTGACCTGCCGTCTACTCGATTGCGGACATGGATCGCGGAATGCCTGCAGTGGCGACGCGCCTGCCAAGCGCACTCGCCGAATGCAGCTGCTGCGCGCTGCTGCGCTCGGCCCGCGCTCCTCACATGCCCTGCTCCAGGCAGCGTCAACACCACGGATAGGCACGCTCTGTCAGCGAACCACAGGCCTTCGTCGCTCCAACTGCAGGGCCGGCGCAGGCGCTTGGCAGCTGAGAGCGCTCGCACGCACGCCTGCAGCTCCTGGGGAGGCGGGCGCCCCAGGAGCATTGCTGCAGCAGCAGGTGAGGAGCCCGCGGGACAGCAGAGCAGGAACAGCACGGGAGAGGCAGGAGCGGCGGCGGCGCAACAGCCGCAGCCGCCGTCAGCGCTTCCCCCCGCCCCTTCTGTTTGCCCTCCCAAGCACTCAGTTTCATGCACGCAGGGCGTCGACATGCACAACGTGGGCTCATCCCCGGGATTCTTCGGGGGCGAGCAGCGCACTGGTGCCACTGTGTACCTCAATGTTTACGACCTGTTGCAGCAGGTGGGGGCGGGAGTGGCAGGAGGGAGGGGAGGGGAGGGGAGCGGCCCTTGCAGCCAACAGGCAGGCGCGGCAGCAGGGTTGCTGCGCATACACTGTGGCTTGCAACCTGTTCAGTCACTAGAGTGGCACTTACGTGTTGGCAGTCGCACTGCGGTGTGTGCCTCTCGTAGCCTCAACCCCTGCTCTCCTGCCTGTACACCTGTCCCATTGCCGCCCGTACCTGCCCACCCCCCTGCATGCCTCGCCCATACATCCCCATGCACCACGGTTGGACCTACCGGTGCAAGTGGTATGACCGAACACAAGTTATTTGTTAGTGATTGACTCATCTGCATACTACTTGTTTGCAGAACGACTGGACCTATTGGTGCGGGTTTGGCGTGTTCCACAGCGGCGTGGAGGTGTATGGAGTGGAGTATGCCTTTGGGGGTGAGTGGGACCAGGGGTGGGGCAGGGGGAGGGTGATCCGTGGGGTTGTCTCGCAGTGGTGACAGGTCCCTTCCCTGTGCCGGCCTTCCCTGTGCCGTGCCCAGGCGGTGCAGCGGAAACCCCCCCTCACCCTGCCTCCATGTGTCGCCATCCACCCTGCCCGGCGCACTTTATACCTTCACCGACAGGCTAGTGGCACGGTACCTTCTGTGCGCTTTTGCCACCACCCTTGGGAAATGCCTGGCCCGAAACTTCCTCACTCCAGTCCCACACACTCGCCTTCCTTCCCGTGTGCAGGCCACGAGTATGACGCCCCCGGCGTGTTTGCCACCAACCCTCGCGAGGCGCCTGGCACCGTGTCCTGGCGTGAGGCCATCCCAGTGGGGCACACAGACCTGTCGCCCGCAGAGGTGCACGCCGTGGTGCAGCAGATGGGGGCGCAGTTCAAGGGAAACAGGTGCGCGGTATGGTACCTCCGGGGCCGCATGGTGGGGGCGGCAGGCCGCCCATGGCAGGCACCGCCACGCTAGCGCAGACCGCAAACCTGTGGGGTTGAGTTGCTGGCCAGCTGACTCACCGGGCTGGCCTCTGTTGCGCCCCCCACCCCGCGGTTCTGGTCCCTCTGCATCCTCCCTGCCAAGCCCCCTCGTTTATCTTCCAGCCTTTCATCCCGCCATTGCTTCTGACCCCTCCTCTCAACGCCCTCCCGCCCCTCGCCTGCCTGCTGCAGGTACCACCTGCTTCAAATGAACTGCAACCACTTCTCTTCAGACCTCTGCACCCGTCTGACGGGCCAGCCAGCACCTGCCTGGATCAACCGCCTGGCCGCCATTGCCGTCTCCCTGCACTGCCTGCTGCCCACCGGGTGGGTGCCGCCCCTGCGGCCGCCCACCGCAGCGCCGATGCTCATGACGGAAGGGGGCATGGCGGCAGCGGCGGCGGCAGCGGCAGAAGCGGAGGAGCAGAGCGAACGCAGCCGGCTGCTCGACCCTGGGGTGCACCCAGGCAGCAGCGAGCGGCCGCCGCGGGGTCCGCCGCAGCTCATCTCGTAGCCTGGGGTTGGCCGGCCCGCCAGCTGGCACCCCAGTGCAAGCTGCCTGGGGCTGCCACTCCACACAGCCGTCCTGCCTGCCCCTTCCCTGCTGCCCCCGCTTCGCCTGTCTGCTCCTGCTGTGCTCCTCTCCTATCTTGCCTGCTCTCCTGCTGCCCTCTCTCCCCAGCTTCCTTGCTCCCCTTTGATCTGCCAGCGCCTTTGCATCATGCGACCTTGTGCCACGTGCCGGCCTGCGCAGGCAGCGCACCAGCTGTCGCTGCCGCTGCTGCTGCGGTAGCCTCCCTGTACACACTCCCTGGCACAAACTTCCCTCCCTCCTCTTCCCCAAACGCCCCACCCCATTCGTCCCCCTCAATCCAATCTCAATGGATGTGCCCCCGCCCGCATTTGACGCCTCTTGCCATGCCTTCAAACCAGGCAGGCTGGGGCTCCCACACCCGAGTTCTCCGACCCCTTGCCCCTCCCTCCCCTGCCTCTTTGGCAAGCAACAAATGCAACACAATGCATACAGCTGTACAACGCAAGCTGCCAAGTGGATGGTTAGGCTAGCCAAACTGGCAGCGAACCAAGGGGGGGGAGGGGAGAGTTTCGTTCGTTGGCCTTTTTCGTTGCTGGCTGTGGGACAGCTCCGAAGCCCTCTTCTGTGCCGATGCATCATGCTGGGCCATGTACAGAGGGTTGCACGCGTCGCACACTATTCGGATGGGGAAGTGCGGCAGATTGAATGACCCGCACGGGCTGACGCTGCAAGTGCTGGGGTGCCCCCCGCTCTCCCGCCTCCATGAGGGGCAATCAATGCTACTTGTCCGCATCACTTGTTCTCCCTTGCCAAGTGCACAGTTGTGGGAGTGCACGGTTTCACAGATGACAAGACAAGTCTTACCAAAGGGCCGCAAAGCCCCGAGGAAAGACATGTATGCCACGTGGCATGCCATGGAGGCGCAGGGGCAGCTCCAGGGGTGAAAACTGCACAGTAAACACCTCTATTTTAGTCATTTTTTCAACAGCCTTCTCGCACCGGCCGTCCTGGCGGCTCCCTGATGGCGCTGCCGCCCCTTTTCTGTGCATGTTTGTCACTTCCTGGTACACAACGAACGAACCCCAGGGGGAGCCGATTCCGAGGGGGGGGGGGTTAGCCTCATCTCAGAATCCAGTTTGTCTGGCCTTACAATGCAAGCTGCCAAGCGGATGGGCAGGCAGGGCAGGTCCGAGCAGGCAAAGCATGAGCGCGGGAGATGCAACAATTCGGGCGGAACAGGCAAAGAGCGAGTTTTGGAGAGTGCAAGCATACTGTAAGAGAATGCGAGGGTGGAAGCATCTGGCACTCAGCACCACGGCCGCTCAGGCAGTCAATGCACGCTGCGCCTGCCTCCGCGCTCCCTGCTCCCCCTCATCGCCTCCTGCTGCTCCCTCCACCAGCCGCCCCCGCTCAAACATGTTTGCAAATGTGCGCGCCTCCCTGCGCGCATGCTCCGCCTTTGCACGCTCCAGCGCCGCCGCCTGCTCCACTGCCTCGCTGCTGAGTGGGTCCAGCTGGCGCACGAGTGCCAGGTCAGCAGCCGCCGCCTCGTAATCGTGCCGCCCCGTGTGCGCCTTAGCCCGCCGCAGCAGCGCCTTGCAGTTGCCTCCATCGATGTCCAGCGCCTTATTACAGAAGCTCACAGAGCTGCCATACTCCTGCACCAAGGGAAGGGGGGCATGGCAGCTGGGTGGGTGGGCAGGCAGCAGGGTGGGTGTGGGGGGCGTCGGGTTGCAATGGAATGTGGAGGCAGCCCACTTCAGCAGGAAGCTCACTTGCTGTACTGTGTGAACTGCCGCCAGGGCTGAGGCTGCCAGCCCCATTGCCAAGCAAGTGCAACACAAATGCAGGGCGTGCCTGCTGTGCAATGTAGACCATTTCCGACGATGAGGCGGGCAGCCCCATGTCAGAATGCAACAGCAGCATGAGGGCAACAACTTGACATTGCAGCATGAAGAGCAGCACCCCACCTGCTGTGCTATGTAGACGGCCGCCAGGTTGAGGTAGACGGCAACCTTGTTGACATTCACTTCTGCCTGGTCGGCACGGCTCATGCCCTGCGATGCGGTGGGGGCACCGAAGCAGGGGCGTGGGAGGGCAGATTAGTAGGGCAAGAGGGGCCAGGTGGGGCGGGGCAGGAGGGCAGGGCAAGAAGCAACCCTGCACAGCGTGTCGCTTGAAGCAATGAGCCAGGCAGGCAGGCAGGCAGGCAGGCAGGCAGGCAGGCAGGGCGGGAAGGCACGGGACGCTGCCATGCGAGGGAGGCGGGCGGGCACCTGCACAAAGTCCACCACCCCGCGCGCGCGCTCGTAGTGGTGCAGCGCCTTGGCATAGTCCCTCGCACGGTACGCCTCGTTGCCCTTGCGCCGCTCCGTCAGCTGCAAGTTCCAAACAAGAGGAAACGAAGTCAGAATCAGGAGTGGTTGGGCCACCACGATACAGGCATGTTGCCAAACGGCAGCCACCCCCCGCCATGACAGTGTGAATAGTTGAAACCCATTTGCCCGTTCAGCGCCCCCACCAGTTGGTCAAACGGGGCAGGCACACACGCCACCTTCCCACACTGCCACACACAGCACAGGGGCAGCAGGATAAACCCTGCCTTGCCCTGCCGCATGATGCCCTCCTCCTTTCCATAGACCCACCCGCATCCAGAACGTATAACGAACCATACTAAGAAGTAACCCCAGCGCAACTCACATGCTCGTTCAGCGCCCCCACCAGCTGGTCGATGGGCAGGCGCACCACCTGGCGCGTCTTGCGGCTGAACTCGGCGTGCGCCTCGTGCTTGGGGTCCTGCAGCTGCCGGATCAAAAACTGCTCCACTGCGTCCTCGTTCAGAAACCTGGCGCCAGGAGGGGAGTGCAACAAAGCATGCCAGGGTCAGGACATGTGAACGGGTGGGCATGGCATTCAGCAGGGTCTTGCGCTGCAGGGTCGAAATGGCCGGCAGCTGCCTCCTCAGTGGGGGAGCCTGGCGCTGGGAAGCACGCGCTGGGAAGCGGAGCCAAGATGCACATCACGTGCTATCAGGCAGCGGGGTGCAGTACGGGCAAAGGGCAACCGCTTGATCCGCTCTCGCCCCTGGCACCCTTCAACGCTTGCTGCCCTCGCCCCTCTCCCATCAAGCGGTGTGCCTGCAGCTGTACCTCCCACCCACTCCCCACACAGTGCCACGGCATGAGCAGGTGGAGCCACGCCACACCACACCACACCAGGCCCTGCCCCTCCCACGCCCACCCCTCGTCCATGAGCCTCTTGGCCTCCCTCAGCATCTCCACCACCCGAGGGTTGTTGGCCCACTTGGAGAAGTCGCCCGAGGGGTCGTTGGTGAAGGTCTGCAGTGGGGGGCAGGGTGCCATAAGGAGATGCACGCTTAAAAGGGGTCGCTGGTGGAGGTGTGCAGTGACATAAGCTGAGGCAGGTCTGAGAGGGGTCGTTGGCGAAGGTCTGCAGTGGGGAGCAGGTGGGGTGACAGAAACGCTTCCTTCTCCAGAACAGCAAACTGCTCCCGCATGCATCGGACCTGCCCCTTTGCGTCCCCGAAGGCCACGCCCACCCGCGAAGCGCCACCCTCCCCCACCCACCTGCACTATGCGCCGCAGCACCCGGTTTTCCAGGAAGGGTGCGATGTTCTTCTGGGCGTCGTACTCTGATTCCAGCACCTGCAGGGGGGGAAGCAGGCAAGCGGGCTTGACAGCTGTGCTCGGGACCAAGCAGCAGGCAGCAGCGACAGCAGGGGGGTGATATGGTTTTGGGGCAAACTGCTTGACGGGGGTGATATGGTTTTTGGGCAAAATGCTTAACAAGTAGCCATCCCGTCACATGTTCGTTCAGCACACAGCCATGGCGCCAACGGTGCAGCATCGGAGATGCAGCCACCCCTGGCATGTGCCGGCGGCAGCGTACGTGCCCCAAATCACACACATGCCGCACTCGACTCCTCATATCCACACCCCTGCAGCGCCCGCTGTATACTGCACCAACCCATCCTCAAGCAGATAGAACGATCTTCACCACCTACAGCCCTCACCCCACCGTCAGAACAGCATGTGTGTGGGTGGTGCCGCCGCACCTTGTCACGGAACTCCAGCGCCCGCATCTTCTCCTGCAGCTGAATCGCCTGCTTCACCTCCTTGCGCTGCTGCTTCTCCACCAGCTCCTGGTTCTCGGGGCGCGCCAGAAACTCCTTGAAGCTGGCCTCCTGCGGGTGCAGCAAATTAGCAGGGCGAAAAGGGTGGGAAGGGAATGGTTGGTGGGGAGCGGGTGGGGAGCGGCAGGCAGCGGCAGCGGGGCTGCTCGCCTCCCCGGCGCCCCGGCGTGCAGCAGTGCTCACCATCCCCTTGCCCTGGTCTGCTCCAAACACGCCGTCCATGCCGCCGCCGCCGCCAAACATGCTGCTGCCACAGGCTGTGCCTGGTCCGCTGCTAGAAGGCCGCGGTGCGGTCAAAGCGGGGCTTGCAAGGTCCTCAGAGCGCCTCTAGCAGCAAGGTGTCAAACTTAGCTTCGCAATTAGGGCACTGCAAGCAGCGGAAGCGGAATAGAGCTCCGAGAAGCGGTACAGCAACTGTACTTCAACGGAACGCGAGCAGCCGCAAGGTTTTCCGGGGATGTGGTCTGCTTGTGGCCCCTGCAGGCGGCATTTACCACTTTATCCTGTCTCCCAGTCGGTCACGCACAGCCCTCAGCCCTCCTCCGGCAGCAGGTCAACCCGGGGCTCCAGCCCACACACTTCTCAGGTGCGGGGCGCAGATCGCTCGCCTTCCAGGGCACCTGTTGCCCATATATGGCGGAATCATCGCGCAGATCGCGCAGCAGCGGCGTAGTGGTCAACCCAGGCGCTGGCGCCGCCGCCGGCCACGCAGCACCCCCCTCACCCCCGCTGTCGCTCTGCCGCAGGCGCGGCGCGCAGACTCGCACAGAAACACCTAGGCGCCATGGAGGAGATTATGAAGAAGCGCCAGAAGGAGATTGAGAAGGCGTATGAGGAGCAGTGGGACGGCGGCAAGGGCTCACACCACCCCGACTACGACCCAGAGGCGGTGAGGAGGGGGTGAAGGGGTGAAGCGGCGGCCCAGGGTGCTTCGGGTTTCTGCCCTTTTCAACCGTCCTGCGGACAGGGAGTGAAGCAGCCGGGGCGGTGCTTACCTGAGCACTGTGAGCTGCATCATGATGCTGCGGCAGCATGGCCCAACCTTGAGGCAGCGGGCCTTCCACTCTGGCTGCCAAGCTGCTGCTGCTGCTTCTGCTGCTGTTGCTGGGCAGCCGGGGCGGCGTAATGTTGCAGCTGCTTATTGTACCACAAGATATTCACAAGTTCGCCCGAGAAATGCTCGATAAAAAGAAACGGCTGCTGCAGCCCGTGCTGCCATGGAGCCCTCTCCGCCTGTTCTTTGCCCACTGTCCTGGCACCCTCTGCCCCTGCAGGTTGGGGATGACGTGATCAAGGCCTCCCGTGAGACGGAGGAGCTGTACAACGCAATTGTGAAGGTGAGCAGTGCCCAGGGACCATGCGATTGCGCATGCAGCTGCTCATCCCGCTTTCGTGCCCGCTCGGCTCCTGCCCAGTGCCCAAGCTGCTGCCGGTGCATGCCCGCCCAAATCCTGGCACTCTGCTGAACGCCTGTGCAGATCTGCACCGTGCACGGCATCCGCTTGACGCAAGAAAGAAGTGCTTCGCACCCATCCCTCCCCACTTCACCCCACCCGACTGGCCACAGGCCCTGCCCCACCCACCTCCTCATTCGCCCATGTGTTGCATACATCCCACCTCCTCACATACACCCCTGATCCTCGATGCCCCCCCATCTCCCGCCCACTTTCCAATCCACCACAGAACGACATCCGCCTGGTGTACAAGAAGATCGAGGAGGGGGCCGACGTGAACTTTGTGTTTGGGCGGGCCTACCGCTGCCCCGAGGGCTACACCGCCCTCATGGTGGCATGCCACCGCGGCAGGTGAGGGGCCAGCCAGGGGTGGTGCCGGTGGCGGCTGGCAGGCGTGCGAGAAGGAGGGGCTGCTGGGGGCGGAGCTTGCGTTGTGCAGGCTTGAAGTCACGGGCTGTGCTGCTGTGCACGCTATGTCACCCTTTCTCACTGCGCCCCTGGAGTGCACCAGGGTGCTGCTGCTTGCGGGCACCAACCGTGGTCACATCCTCCCAACGCACACGATACCTGACACCGCCTCCTGCTGTTCCCCTGGTGCCAGGCTGGAGTGCGCCAAGGCGCTGCTGCGTGCGGGCGCCGACCCCAACTACATGAACGGGGCGGGGGACCTCACGCTGTTCTGGGGCATCGACGGAGGTGCGCCTGCGTGTGGCTGAACCTTGGGGATTGTGAGCCTGGTGATGAGGTTGCGTGGCTGGGGTGTAGGCCGGGCAGGGCTGCAGCCAGGCACTTGCCCCCTCTCCCCTTATGCCCGGCACACACACTGTGATGTGTCAGTGTGAGCTGATCAAGCTGGTTGGGCAGTGCGTGTGGCACTGACCTGACCATGACCCCACCCCTCGTGCTCCTCTCCTCTCCTCTCATGGGTGCGCTGCAACACTGACATCACCGCCACCCCACGCCTCATCCCGCGTCCTCCTCTCCCCTCCTCTGCCCCCCACGTGAGTGCAGGCGTGGAGCTGATCAAGCTGCTGGTGGAGTACGGTGCTGACCTGGACGCCGCCAACCCCAAGAACTGGACCCCCCTGTCGTACTGCAAGGCCAAGGGCAAGTACGGGGCCACCGAGGAGAAGGGGATCTACCCAGAGGTGAGGAGGGGCGGGGCGGGGGGGAGGGTGCAGTGAGAGGAAGAAGAGTGGAAAGGTCAGTTGCAGGAGGTGGGGGGGGTGGGAGGGGGCCGCCGAGGGGATTGAGAAGTATTCGGACGTGGAAAAAGGCTGGAGGAGGGTATAGCGAGGGACGTTGGGGCCCTTCAAACTTGCAGTGCAGCTGCACTCCTGCGGCACCGCAGAAGGCACACCCAAGCACCTGCATTCATCATCAGAAACGTCCTTTAGAGCAACGTACCTGCTTCTCCACTCTCTGCAGGACGTGCTGCGCTACTACGGCGCCAGCAAGTACGGCAGCGGGCCGCCCTGCCTGGGCGAGCGCTCCCCCCGCGAGTCGTTCAACCCCCAGGCAGACGCCTTCCTGCGCGAGCGTGGCAGCTACCAGAACCCTCCCGAGCACCCCTAAACTGGAGGGAGGGTACGATGTCAGTAATAGGAGAAGAAAGGGGAGGGCGAAGGCGGAGGACAAAGGCAGAATGCGGCCCCTACGCCCAGCCGCTCCCGCCGCCGCCCTCCGTCGCAGCGGGCGCAGCATGTCCGCGCCCCCTGGCTATTTCGCTCGCGCATCTTGTAAATTGTTTGTGTTCAAGCTCTACACGCGTCACGCTACTTGCCCGTGCACCACCTGTCTCGAAACCCTGCGCCGGCCGCACACTGCTTCTGGACTCCGCCTGGCCGGCCCGCTGTAACAGTGACCGCTTTGTGCAGCTGCATAGTGTCGGTTGTGAGACTGAGCTGGAATGTCGAGCAGTGCGAGGAACGGTGCGCGGCGGGAGGTGCAGGCGGTGCCGCCAGCGACAGCAGCACCGGGCCACCCCTGGCAGGCTGCGCTGGCTGGGCTGCAGCACAACGCCCGGCAGTTTAGTGCCAACGTGGCACAGCTGCAACAGCGTGTGAGCAGCGGCCTGGCACGGCTGCAGAGCGCAGCAGCGGCAGCGCCCGCACCGGCCTGGCACGCAGCGCCCGCGCCTCTGGCCAGCCTGAGTCGGGCGGCGGCGGCGGCAGCGCCTGCGGATGCAGTCGCAGTTGCAGGCTGGGGCGGCGGCGCAGGCGGCGGCGGCGGCATGGCCAGCGCAGCCGTGGGTGGCAGCGGCGGGGTGGTTTTGAGAGAGGAGGTGGGTCGTGCCACCTGGACGTTCCTGCACACCCTGGCGGCCCAGTATCCCGAGAAGCCCAGCCGGCAGCAGCGGCGGGATGCACAGAACCTGGTGAGCCTGCCTGCCAGGGCTTAGGCTAGAGCTGGGGTGGTGGGCAAGTTGGGGGCTTCCTGGGCAATACGGGGGCCTACCAGTGTTGCAAAGCACCCCATGCAGGCCAGCCACAAGTAACCAATGATCCAAACGAGCCCTCATCTTCCCCTGCTGCTGCCGTGCGCGCCTCCCTGCTGCTGCCCACCCATGCACATCCCGCACAGTCCCCAGCACGCAGCAACAACCTCACCCCTCCCTTCATTGCCATCTCATCACCCCCTCTGCTCACACACCAACAAAGCGCGGGTCAACACAACACGACATCCCACTCACAAAGAGCCGCGTGTCGGGCCACTCCCCCCCCTTTCCCCCCACACAGATCGACATCCTCACCCGCATGTACCCCTGCGGCGAGTGCGCGCGCCACTTCAGCGAGCTGGTGCGCCAGCAGCCCCCGGCGCTGGACTCCCGGCACAACTTCTCCCTGTGGATGTGCGAGGTAGGTGGGCTCCCTCTGTTCAAGTTGTCTCCACCTTGCGCTCCACCTTGTGTGTGTGGGTTGTGTGGCACGTGTGGATGCCTGTGTTGCTGGGATCTCTGTTGCAGTGTGTGTGTTGGGGAGGGGGTGTGGGGACAAAGGGCAGGGGGTGCAAACGGGTTGCGCACCCCCCCTTGGAGGTGTGAGGGATGCGGGGGATGTGGGTTTAATGTAGGTTTGGGGGTGTGGGTTGGCTGCCCTCGCCCCCACCTGCGCTCCCCTGCTCGCCCAGCCCCGCCTTCCTCCCTTCCCGTTGCCTCCCTGGGCCCGCACCGCCCTCAACTGCAGCTTCGTCTCTTCTTTCTTCTTCTCCCTCCCCTCGCTGCCACCCCCCGCAGGCCCACAACACGGTCAACCGGCGGCTGGGCAAGCCCACCTTCAACTGCACCCTGGTGGAGGCGCGCTGGGCGGGGATGGAGTGCGGCGAGGAGGGCGAGGGGGGCGGGGACGCGTGCAGCCTGGAGGTGGGGCGGCGCCGGCGCTAGCGGCACGCCAGCAGGTCTGGGCATTCCAGTAGGAGGACAGTAAGCAGCAGCCGCAGCAGCCGCCGCAGCAGCAGGAGGCGGAGCGAGCGCATGGGGCAGCAGCTGCTGCCCTCTGACATGTGTGAGAGTCACAACTACACGCTTCTGCTTGGTTTTGCTGCTGCTGCTGCTGCCCAACCCCGCTGTCGGATCTTGTGGCAATACACGACCTGAGTGTTAGTAGGACTGCCGAGTGTTACTGATAAAGTGTTCCATGCGTCAAGTGATCGTCATGAGAAGAGAGCGGGGATGCGGGCAGCGCATTTGCGGTGATCGGTGTTTGATCAAAGAGAAGGGTCATGTTGGGACAGAGGCAGCAGGAAGCCAGGGGCTAGGGGAGAACAGCAGGCAGGAAGTGCAGGTGTGCGGTGCGCGAGAGAGCCTGACAGCCAAAACTAGCGGCCAGCCCGGGCCCGGGCATGCCGCTGCACAACCCGGCTTGCACGTGGAAGCTGTGCACAAGAGGCGCCCCCCACCCGGGCAACTGCTTCACTGCAGCTTGCACCCACAGTGGGCCAGGCGGGGCTGAGGCAGCTGAACTGCCTCCCCTCAGTCACACCCGTACTGCTCCTTGGGCCCGGCAGGTCAACAGCAGCACAAGCCGTACCGCCGCGGCTGTACCGCCCGCCTTAGTCGTCGTCGTACCGCTCCTTGGGCTTGGGCCCCGCGTGCTTCATGGGCGGAGGGCGGAACTGCTCCCCCACAGGGCGCTGGATGTACCGCTTCTCCGCATCGCTCTCCTTCAGCTTGGGCGGCTTGATGCCACCTGGCCCTGCAGGGAAGAAAGCAGAACACAACCACGACGCAAGGGTCGGTGCGAGAGGGGGTGCCGCCTGTTGCATGGCTCTCATGCACTGCAACACTAGAGGGTACGCAGCTGAGAGAGCAGGGCATGCTGCTCCCCTCCATCTCTTGAGGGGCTGGATGCCGCCGTGCAGTGCACGGGGCAGGCAGGTCCTGGCCTCTCAGTCCACCCACCACCTTCCCTGCATCGCACAGCACCCCCCGCCCACGTCAACCCCGACCCACCACGGCCCCGCATCAATGCCCCACCCACATCCTCTCAATCCCGCCTGTGGGAATCCTCAGCATCCCTCCTTCACACCCCTGATGCGCCTCATCCCTCCTTCACACCCCTGATCCTCACCACACCACCCACCCAACCACCCACTCACCCGACTTCTGCTTCTTCCCCTTTTGTGTCACAAAGTCGCGCCAGCTGCCCACCCGCCCCTCCCGTGTCTTCTCCCACGCCTTCTCATCCTTGGCCTTCTTCTTGGCCACCTCCTTCTCCTCCTTGAACTCCGCCTTGGCGCGCTCCTCCTCCTCGCCAATCTACAGGGGATTGCAGTGCAGGGGATTACAGGATAGATAGGTTGTGCGGAACACAGTCAGATAGGAAGATAGACTACCAGGGTAGACGAAATGCATTTGCCTGCCTCCACGAGCAGGCAAGCAGGCGCAGGCAGGCAAGCAGGCAGGTGGCAGGCCGGCAGACCAGCACCCCGACCCAGCGGCCAGCAACCCCGGGCGTTGGCCAGGCAGCGTGTGTGCAGCAGTGGCAGGCAGCAGGCTGCAGCAGCATGCACAGTCGATAGCATCACACGCACCCGCTTTGTGAGCTTGCGCTTCCGCCACTCCGTGCGCGCCAGCACGTCCCGCGCCTTGAGCTTCCACTGCTCGTGGAACTCGTCGGTCTGCCGGCAGAGGGGAAGAAAGAGTGAGAAATCAGACACACAGGCATGCAGGCGGGCGGCAGGGGGAGCCGGCACAGCTTCCACTGCTAGCGCAACGTTGCTCTTACAGCATCGGCAAGGCTCACAGACGCGGCTCTGTGATGGAAGCAGCAGCAACAGCAGGCACCCACAGCTGGCCTGCACCTGCACAGCACCCCCTGTGCCTGCTCGCCGCCTCCACCCCCTGCTGTCTAGTCACTCCCCGCCCCGCACAACCTCTCCCCCGGCTGTGCCCTTGCCCTCACCAAAGCCTTCTGCCCCCCCACCTCTCACCTGCTCAAATGCCGCCTCCACCCCCTGCTTCCCCTCCTCGTTCATCAGCGTGGCCAGCCGCACCGCCGCATCCCCCTTGGCAGCCTTCTTCCACTCCTTTTTCACCTCGTCTGCACAGGCACGAATGGAAGAAAGGGAGGTGGATGTCAGGGCTGTGAACAAGGCAACCACACAAAAGAGGACGGGAGAGCTGAGGGCCCAGGGCACAGGCAAGCTGGGTGGTGGTCCTTGGCAGCTGCCCGGCACTCCTGCTTCACCGCGAGCAGAGCGAGAGGAGGGGCAGGTGGAGGAGGGGCATGGGTGGCAGGGCAGATTCTGGGACCTTGGTGCGGCGGAGGAGGGCAGAGCAGACTGGTGAGGGGCGACGGGACAGGGGCAAGCAGCCAGGTGAGGGATGCATGCCTTGCCCCGCACTCCACCCACCCTTTGCGTGTGTCAGCAAGAAGGCCAGCTTGTTCCTCTTCTCTTCGTCCATCAAATCCTTCTGGGCGGCTCCAATCACCTCAAAGGCATCCTTGGCACGCGGGTGCTTGCACTTGTCGGGGTGCACCATGAGGGACACCTGGCAGAGCAGGCACAGCGCGGTGGGGAGGGCAGGTGGGCAGGGTGTGCATGGTGGGAGGGCGGGTAAGCAGAGGGGCGGAGAGAGCGACGGGCGGAGTTCCTGTCCAGCAAATCGAGTGAACACAGCTTGAGCTGCCGCACTGCCGACGCGCTTCCTCTAGCAGCGGAGCGCGACTCAAAACGCTGCAGGCGCACGAGATGAGTGACCCTGTACCTCCTAACCCCCCACCCCCCAGCTGCACGCCTTGTTGCTGGCACCACCAAGCCCAAGCTCGCGCTCCCACCCTGCAGTACAGCCACCGCACATCCTGAGTCGGAAGGCACGAACCCTGCACTGCACTGCTGCATGCCATGCCCACTGCAACCCCATGGTACTGCCCACCTTGCGGTACTGCCGCCGTATGTCCTCTGGCGGCGCATCAAACCGCAGGTTGAGCTGCTCGTATGGGTTGAGCTTGAAGGCGCCCAGGATGCGGGCCACCTCGCCCTCTCGCTCCGCATCTTTCAGGTCCGTGTAAAACTCCTGTGTAGAGGAGGGATGAAGATGTTCAGAAAGGGGCAGGGGTTGGTGAGGAGGAGCAGTTCGAGGGAGGGCATGGCGTGCACTGGCGGGCGGCGCGGTGGTGGGCGCAGCAAAAAGAAGCTGTCAGGCGCACAGGGCCCGAGGTGAGGGGCACAGAGGGAGGTTCGGCCCACCGCAAGCTGCGCTGGTACCCACCACAACCAGCGGCGGGCCCCACCCTTCAACCATCCAACCCCCAGCACCCACCTTGAGCGCAGCCTCGTCGTAGGGTGGGATCTCAGGGGCTGCATTTTTGGCTTTCTCCGCCGCCTCCTGCTCCCGCTGCGCCACTATGAGAGGATCCTCCTCCTCCTCCTCCTCTGCTGCTGCTGCTGCCGCCACTGCTGCTGGTTCATCGTGCTGCTGCTGCAGCTGCTGTTGCTGCGGCTGCTGCGGCTGCTGATCCCCATCAGGAAGAGGTGGCTGCGGCTCTGGTTGTGCGCCATTGCTGGGCTGCTGCGGCTGGTCGGGCAGCGGCACCGGCGCGCCACCCTCTTCCGTCGGTGGCTGTGGCGGCACTGGCGGCGGCACGCCGCCACCGCCTGCGGCCACTTCTGCCGGCAGCGGCGGTGGCGCCGCCTCGCTCATGGCGTGCTGCTGCCGCCGCTAACTACAAGCTGCGACTCCCAGCCGTGCAAGCCGGTCGAGAGATCGGCGGCGAGCAGCTGTTTCGCTGTGGGCCAGCAGAGATGCGGAACCTGATTGACAGCGCCGTCGAAACAAGGAGCTGGCATGAAAAGCGACTCAAGCGTGGCCTCTGCATCTTTTTGCCTGCTGCGCTGTCCGAGCAGGCTCGAGCTCGCCACTCTCATGTTGCCATCTATAGAGTACTTACTATTGAAAATCGAAAATCCAGGGCTTTCAGGGGCGCTTCTTGGAACACAAGTGGGTGCGAGCGGCCCTCCCGCCGCCACTCGCCGGCTCCCGCCACTTGCGACGTTGGGCAGAAGCAGCAACATTATTGCGGCAATCTGTAAATCCCTTGTCCCGACCCAGTTGATGCGCATTGATGTTGGTTAGCAAGCTGGGGCGCTCATTGCTGTTCCGCACCACACAGTGCGGGCAGGAGGGCTGACGCGCAGGTGCCGCTTCCGCTCCCCTGCCGCTGCTGCTGCCGCCCTCCACCACTGCTGCCTGGCACCAACTAATGGAGGCAGGCGGGAGCCCTCCTGGGCAGTTGGCAGCAGCATATCGCTTTGCTGTGGAGTTTTGATGTCTGGTGAGATGGGTGTTGTGGGGGCCAGGTCGACTGCAGAGTGCACGCACGTGCTGACAAGGCCCGACAGGGCCGCAGTCTGATCCCACATTGGTGCTCCATTGTTCCACAAACCCTTGCCTTCACCATGCGCTGTTTGCTCCTGTGCGCGCTGCTGGTGGGCCTGGCGGGGGCCCAGGCTCAGGAGAGCCCCCTCTCTGGCACCAAGTTTGCAAACGGTGGTGGCCCCCCAGACCTTGTGGGCCTCTGGTGGGGAGAGACGCCGGATGGTCCCTCGGTGAGTGCCAGGCCGCTGGTTTTTGGCGGCAGAGGCAGGGCCGAAGCTCTCCAATGCCGTCCAAGGCCGCGCTCCAAGGTCGCCGCCGCAGGCGGCAGTACCTTCTCCCTTGTGCAGGTACCTCTCGCTGCCTCAGCTGATACCCTGCCTCCAGACTGTCCTTCTTTGGTCCCCCTGCCCATTGAGCGCAGAGCGGCATTCAGTTCGTCGACTCTTACGTGTTCATCTACCCCGCTCCTGACAACCCCTCCCCTGACCAAGGCGTGCTGATTGCCGAGTTTGGTAGGTGCGGGTCGGGGCAACTCGCTCAGCAGTGGCTGGCTGTGCGACTGTTGGCAGCCTGCTGCGACAGGCATCATGACCAGGCGGCAGGCGCTTCAGCTCGACAGGCGAGGCGCACCTTCTGTGCCGTCTGCGCAAACCTGCATCCCCCCACCTGCACCACCTGCAGCCAACTACACCTCATGGGAGTGCGCCACCGATGCAAACAAGGGCAAAGGTGGGTCTCACGCAGCGCTGCGCAGCGCTGCTGTGTATGCTGGGCCGGTGCTGACGGCACGCGCAGCACTGCACACTGCTGATGTCCCCAGCCAGCTGCCCCACAGCTTCCCACTTGAGGGGAGCCACTCAGCTTGCCAGCCACTGCACCTCCCCGCTGGCCTGACGGCATCAACGTGCCTGCCACGGCCGCCGACCGGGCGGTCACTGCAGGTGCCTACCGCTCAATCGCGAATCTGCGCTACGTCTACTCAAACGGCATGGAGGAGATGCAACTGGGGTGCGAGGTGGGGACGGTCGACCTGGCTGCGGGCACATCCACCTGGTGAGTCACATAGCTGCTATTGGCTGATTCACAGCAGGCTGAGGGGCCAGGTGAGCTGCTTCTGCCAGCAGGCGCAGGGCAGAGGGAGTTTGGGATGAAACTTGTGGGTGGCTTCATGGGGCAAGGGGGGGTGCCGCCAGCTGGCAGCAGGTGTTCTGCAGCATGCATCCACGCCCAGTGATGCCTGCCTCCGTGCCCAATAATGTGTGCCACTGCGGTGTGTTGCTTGGGTTTGCAGGAGCTTCTCTGCCGACGCGTGCCCCGACAACTTTGCCGAGAACAACATCACCCTGATCGACAGCTCCCTGTGAGTCCTGCCCACCCCGCTGTGCATGGCCAGCAGGGGTGCAGCTCCCCCCTGCCCGCCCCGCTGTGCATGGCCAGCAGAGGTGCAGCCCACCCGGCTTGCAGCCTAAGCTTGCCCTCTGCCTGCAGCTGGGCGGGCAAGAAACAGTGCCCAATGCCGGCCCCGCACAGCCGCGCCCAAGCACACTGCCTCCCCCCGCTGCTCATGTCGCTGCAGGGGAAAGCGCTCCAACCAGCAGGAGTGCCCTTGAGGGGTGAGGTGCAACCGGCCCCGCCGCCAGGCTGTCGCTCCTTGGAGCTGTGGTGCAAAAGGGAATTTGAAGTGAAGTGAAGAAAGAAGCGGCCACTGCTTGCACACGTGCTGTGCTGGCAGTCTTAGCCCGCAACCGTTCGTTGCACATGGGAGTGCCCGCAACAAGGCCTTGCCTTCCGTTGTGAATGCGTGAAAACGATGCACAGGGTAGGTGCCTTGACATGAGCATGTCGGAAGCACATCTGCTCGTCAAGCCGTTTGATAGTGTAAAGACAGGACAGCGCGGCTTGCGGCAATCAATCAAAGCACGGCATAGGCAGTGCGTGCAAAAGGGGAGGGTGGGACGGCTGCGCGGGGAAGGGCGGGTGACCAGGCAAGGAAGGGGACGGCTGGGCTGCATCATCTGGGGAGAGCGCGCGCGGTCCTCATGATGATCATGTACCAGCAGAGATTCAACGGCTCACAAACCTCACAGCTCAGGCTTGGTCCACAGGCCTGTAGGCTTCACGCCGTGCACCGCCAGAGACATCTTGTCAGCGGCAGTCTTGGCCAGCCCAGGTGGCAGCAGCGCCAGCGCCTTGTGCAGGGCCAGCATGACAGGGTGTGCAATGCGGTGGCGCGCCATCCACTGCGGGCAGGGGGCAGCGACGCAGTTTCAGCTCAGTGCTGTGCCTGGCGAAGCACCTCTGTCAGCTGGCAAGCACAGGGGCGGGATGCAACAGCTCATCACGGCCCCACCCAAGCTTCCCAGGCCTGCCACCTTGGGAGAAGAGGTGGTGAGCTGTGTGGCCACGATGCCGTCAACCACAACGGCGCCAGCGGCAGTGTGGGGCATGAAGATCCCGACATCCTCGACCTGCCAATATTGGTTAGCATACGAGGAAGATAAGAGGTGGGCTAGTTAACTCAAAGCTTTGAACTGCGGGTGCAAGCCCAGAGCGCAGTTGCCAGCCACCTGCCAGGCGACGCTCCCGTGCAGCACCGGACTGCCTGGCACGGGAGGTCTCACAAACGCCGGCCATGCCTTGCCAGTGGCTCACCATCTCCACTTTGGTCACACGGGAGCTGGTGAAGCTGGCGCCAGCAGCACCAGAGGAGACCACTGGCACGATGTCGCCCACACTGATCTGCAGGCCAGGCAGGCAGTGAGCTCAGCTCAGTGCCATGGCAGCACGAGTCCAGGGCAAGCGCATACTTGTGCGCGCTTATCCTTGCATACTTGTGCGACCCTTATCCTTCAGGTGGCAGCGCTGCTCTGAACCAGTGCCCCACCAACTTTCGTTCCCCGCCCCCGCCCCTAGGGGCCCCTCTGCCTGGCGTGGCTACCACACACTGACACCCACTCACTTCGGTGGGCAGCACGTAGCGCCAGGCATTCAGGGAGTCCGGGGCAGCGGCAGACATCTTAGCCTCAGCGGCAGAGAGTGCAAAGAGGTAGTGGTTTGGAGTTAGGGTAATGCTCAGCCCTGCCTCCGTAGCGATGCGCACAAAGGTGGCCCGGCGGTGAGGCATGGGAGCAGTCAGCATGAACATCTGCAGTCCGGGAAGTGGGGCAGCTGGTATGTGTCAAGTAAGGAGCAGCGTTGGCAGCTGGCGGGCAGGGGCTGTGGCACGCTGGTATGCTGACGTGGCGGCACATGTCTAAGCAGGGCCGTTGCTGCCTGGCATTGGCACCCGGGGAGCAGCAGCAGTGGCAGCGCCAGCAAGGCAAGCGACTCGCCTTGCTGTACTCAGTCCGCCCATCAGGCCTGACAGCCAGGATCGCCTCGCCAGGGGCCAGGGAGCGCAGGGGCGCTAGGGTGCCGTTGTGGACCCGCACCAGCGCTGAGCCGGGGAAGCAGCCAGCGCTGCCGTTCTTCTTGCCATCGTCAGCACAGTCCTGCAGGGACCGCGGTCGGGGCAACAGCATGGTCAGGCGGAGGCAGTCAGTTCTGCCAGGCAGCAGGGCGTGCTTGAACACTGTTTAGGAGGGCATACTTACTGACAGGGCCTACAACCCGCAGCAGTGTGCATAATTGCAGCCTCTCTCCCCTCCCCAGCAGGTAGCCCCTGCTGGGCGCTCCGTCGGTGTTGCTGGCCGTAAAGAGCTATACTCGCGTTGGTGCACGCTGGCGGCTTACCGCTTTCGTGGTGAGGTAGTCCTTGACAGCTTCGATGCCACCGCAGACAATGCCACACAGCGCGGCACCCTTGGGTCCCGTCAGTTTGAGCGCCTTGCACACAAACTCGTCCTTGCGGTCCAAGATGCACGAGATAGCCTCTTTTGCCGTGCCAACCAGGTCCAGGGTCCACTTGCAGGGTTCGTCAAACCTGCGGAACTCTCCACCCGCATCCATCCCCTGCTCGGTCACACACTCGCCAGTGATCGTGTAGGCTTCACAGATGGGCGCATACTCGGCCAGGTGGCGGCTCGCAGCGCCCGCTCGTGCGCCTGCCAGCGGCGCCGGCAGGCTGGCCACCAGAATGGCCAGGGTGAGGAGTGCAAACGCGCGGCTGTTCATCGGGATTGGAGATCTGCACACCGTGAAGGACACCGCACGGGGGAGAGGTATGAGGGAAGCAAGCTGCGCACGGCTTGCAGGGTCAGGTAACTAGTGGCCCAGCACACCACCACGAGCGGCGGCGGCAGCTGCTGGGCCAGCTGCTGGGCTGAGGTCCAAGCGGGGTACGCAGTGGCGAGGTGCGCTGCGAAATTAATCGCGATATCTCTGAGACTCTGCGGTCGCCGACAGCGATTTGAGATGCGTGTGCACGAGGCCAATCATGAATGGCGACGCTGCAGACTACCACTTGCCAGTAAGTCACACTGCACGCCGCACCTTTCCAAGCTTCCTGCGCAGTCACTAGCTGCAATGCGCTTCAATACGAGCGAAGAGACCCTGCGCGGTCTCCGGTGTCCGGAAGTCCAGCCAGACTTGAGCACAGACCTGAGCAGGCAGTGAGTGGGACCAGGTGCCCCCAACACTGATGCCATCAGCACTGTGCCGCTGCTATGCAGGAGTGCATGTTGTACTTAGGGGCTTACATAGCGGCATCCACCATTTTGGGGCACCTCAGTCAGGCACTGTTCTGCACAAGCCGGCTGAGTGCGGGCCCCGTCGCTGCCCGACCTACGGTGTCCGACCTACCGTGTTCACACTGGGTTCATAGGTCATAGTGCACGAATAGGACGTTGTATTGGGGGGAAGCGTACGGTACATGATCAGTAAAGTAATGACGTGCTCGCTTGAAGGTTGGGAATGCCAGCACAATACTGTTCTCATCCTGCCTGCCCACTGCGTGCCGCTGCCGCTCAGCGTGCATGCCACGCCACGCCAACACTTCGTGCTGCTGCGGCATGAAGGCGGCCTTTGCTGATCTCCAATCCAACCGCCGATCAGGCCCTATGGTGACATTTGACGATGTCTACACGCAGCAAGCCGTAGAGGGCTGGAGCGCAGCAAGAGGCGCGGCCTGGCGGGGACGGCTGGCGAAGTGCGTTGATCTGACGGAGCCGAGGGGATTGAGACTTAGCAGTGCGGATGCAGAGAGGCGGCGCGGGAAGACGGGACCTGTGACGGCGGCGGGAGCGGCGGCAGTAGTCCGGCTGGCCATGCATGGTGCCTGTGTGTTGCTGGTTGCTCTCTCTCATGCAGCAACTTCTGCTGCACGGTGCATCACCTCCCGCCTGCTCCTCCTGACGGCCCTGCAGCCCCAACGAGTGCCTGTATCGCCTGCCAGTGCCCGGGGAGCGGCAGGCATCGGGGGCCTTCACTGCTGCCGAGGCTGCGGCGTTTGACCGCCGGGTCGCCGAGTTTGAATCCCGCGGCTGGCCACTATCTTGCTGGGTGCGTGGGGGCGGGTGCACAGGCGGGTCAGGCGTGAACCTGTCAAAGTGGGTGCACAGCTGGAGGCCAAGGCGCGCCGGTGGGTGCTGCATGCCCAACGTGGGTGCTGGCGCTCGCTCCGTCTGTCGACACCTGTCGCCGCCAGCGGCCTCCTGCCTGCAGGGCCTCTTCAGCCTGGCGCTGCCCAACCGGGTGGGCTACCAGTGCAGCGCTCATTTCAAGAAAGAGCACAGCGCAGCAGCGGCGGCGGCGGCAGCGCGGGGCAAGCCCTCTGCAGCAGCAGTGGCTGCATGCCACCAGGGTTTGGCAGCACAGGTGCAGGCGGCGTTCGGCACACCTACGGCGCGCCGCATCGCGGCAGCAGTCGACAGATGGCTGGCAGGAGCAGTTTCTGGGCCGGCCCTCGCTACCAAAGCTTCTGGCAAGCAGCAGCAGCAGCCGCGGGCAGCTGGGCGGCTGCCAGGCCCAGCACAGGGCTGCAGCGGGGAGAGCTCCGATAGCGATTTCGAGGTTGCTCCTACGGGTGCTAGCAGGGCAAGCAGCCGGCAGCCAGCAAAGCAGCAGGCCGGAAGGCAGGGGGCAGCAGAGGGAGCTGCAGCAGGCTCCACGCAGCAGCGGCAAACCGGGCTGGTGGGTGCTGCACGGCAGGTGCAGCTGGGCTCTAGCATACCGGCAGACAGCTCCCGGCAGCAGCAGCAGCAGCAGCAACCGCTGGCAGCCCAGCAGCAGCAGCAGCAGCAGCAGTCATCTCCTGCCAGGCAGCATCAGCACCAGCGCCCGCTAGCAGCCAAGCAGCCTCGCACAGCGAGCGGGGCCGCGCCGCGCCCCAAGCTGCTTCCTGCAGGGCAAAAGCGGCAACAGCTGCCTGCCGGCTCAGGCGTCCGCCTGCCGGCAGCAAGTAAGAAGTCACGACTAGGGCAGGCAGCGGCACTACCACAGCAACAGCAGCAGGGCCCCAAGCAGCAGCTCCTGCAGTCCGGGGCTGCATGGGTCGGCGGTGATGGCGCCGGCGGCAGCAGCAGCAGCAGCAGCAGCAGCAGCAGCAGCGATGATGAGGATGCGTTCATTGCTGGCAGTTTGAGGCAGGCGCCGGTGACAGAGCCCAAGGTTGTGGCAGCAGCCGCCGTGCCGCCTACCGGGGCAGGCAGGAAGGCAGGGGCAGCAAACCGTGCGGTCACGGGGGCGGCGGCGGCACTGCAGGGCTTTGAACAGCGGGTGGGCGTCATCAGGCTAGACAGCACAGACCCAAGCCGCTGGCCAGGTGATCCCTGCAATGTCTCCTCCCACATGCTCGCTGCTTGCTGCATTGCATTCGGCTGAGTCTAACTTGAGCACACTCGCTGCTGTTCAGCCGCCCGAAGCCCTGCTGCCCTGCTCGGCCCCCCACCTTCGAATCCAGCAAGGCATCCCCCTGCAATCTCTTGCTGGCCACTGCAGGCTGGCAGGCCTCTACCACGGTCATCCGCCGGGTGGTCCCCTACCAGCCAGCCCACCCGCCAGCAGGGCAGGCTAGAGCAAAGGCCGGCAGCGACCCTGGCAGCCCACAGCAGCAGCAGCAGGGGCAGGGACCTGCTGTGGTCACCACCCCTGACCTGTCCTATGACCTGGCGCAGCTGGGCGGCGGCTTCCAGGGGATACTGCTGCAGCTGGGAGATGCGCTGGCTGGGTTGGGGGCTGGGAGCAGCGCCGCCCCTGGCAGCGACAGCAGCGGCGACGGCCGCTGGAGCACCCATGGCAGCGGCGGCGGCAGCAGCGGCAGCGGGCTGACGTGGGAGCGGCTGGCAGCCCTGCAGCTTGATGACAGCGTCATGCGCAGTGGCTTGCTGTTTGTGTGGGCAGCCAAGGGCCAGGTGGCGCCAGCGGTGCGCTTCATGGCGAGGGCGGGGGCCAAGTATGTGGAGAACCTCACCTGGGTGCAGCTGGGGCCCAACAACCAACCGCTGCAGGTGAGGTCTGGGCAGGCGGTGAGGTGTGCTGGCGGCGGCAATCGCTGGCAGTTGGGTGCTGCGGCACAACAACCTGTGTGGCCATCCGTCTCCAGGCAGACTGCTCGACAGCGCAGCACACCCTGCCTGCACTGCCTGCATGCCTGCCAGTCCCCCTGTTACTCGATACCCATCTCCGCCTGCAACCACCTCTGCGGTCTGCATGCCATTCCTCATTGTCATCCATACCCTGCCGTGCCCTGCCCGCCCCCGCTGCGCAGCGCCCCTCCGCCCTGTTCAACTGCTCGCACGCCACCCTGCTGATGGGCCGGCGGGGAGGCGAGAAGAAGGAGCACCTGGAGCTGCGCCACCAGCGCACCCCCGACGTCATCGCCTCGCCTGCACTGCGCACAGGGCAGTGCCCTGAAGCAGGTGCGACAACTGGCACTAGGGCGTGGCCAGCTGCACCTACCTGCTTGGCTGGCTGCAGATGGCAGGCAGCTGGGACATGCGACGTGCACGTTGCGACCAGGCCCCACCCCAGCACCCTCGCGCCCTGAACTCCTGCTTCTTCTTCGCTCGCTCCCCCCTCCTCCATTTCCACGGCAGTGTATGCGATGATTGAGACGCTCCTGCCAGATGCTGGCAGTGCCGCCAAGAGCGGGGGGCGGCCCCGCCTGCTGGAGCTGACCTTCCAGTCGGGCGGGGAGGTCTGCCATGGCCGGGCGGGCTGGGTCACCGTGGTGCAGACCGGCCCAGCCAGCACATGCACTGCCTGAGCCAGAATGCCCTTATGCTACCCAACCCATCAATCAATGCATTCTGCTACTGCAGTCGACAGTTCCCACAATCTGTTTCGCAAATCGCTTGCCTGCTACATGTCTTACCTGGTATGCCAAGTCTCTGCTTTCACTCTGACGCGCAGCCCAATCCTCCTGTCCCCACTCTTGTTTAAAAATACATATTCGCTGGACCTTACACTGGCAGAAAGAGTGCGAGTGATGAAAACTGTCTGTCGCCGTGAATCAATCAGGACAGACGGCGGCAATTGGAAGTTGTATGGAGTCGTTGCGGACACGCGCTCGCTTGGCGCATGCCACAGGGCTGGTAACGGGGCACGCTCCGCAGCAACCGACATGGTGCATGGTGCAGTCAGAAAAAGTACAAGCCATAAAGAAGGAACACGTACATTGGATATGAATGAGGTGATGAGCGAAGGGGCACGAGGGAGCAGAGTGGGTTGGGGGCACAGGGCTGGCAGACAGGCCGATGGCAGGCAGACACGCATGGTTGGCGCACTGGCTGCCAGCCACGGCCACTGGGGCGGGGATGGGGAATGCAACGACAATAATAACATGGCTCAACTTCCTTCGCCATGGCCCTGCCGCCGCCGAAGGCCCGGCGCCAAGGCCCCAGTCCCGGCCCCAAGCAGCGGCACGACTTCGCTGCGCTCGGCACCGCCGCCGGCATGAGCGCCCTCCTCGCTGCTGCTGCTGCCGCCTCGCTGGCCCCGCTGCAAGCTGGCGCTGCCCACCGGTGTGCTGGGCTCCACAGCCGCCGCTGCAGGGCAGGCAGGGGGCGTTGGGTAGGGCAGGTGAGGCTGCCAGCATGGCCGGACGCCACCACCACCACCACCAGTGCGTGGAAGACAAGCCAGCCAGCCAGCCAGCCAGCCAGCCAGCCAGCCAGCCAGCCAGCCTGACCACCACCTGGGCACCGCAGCGAGCTGCACCCAGCAATCAATCGACTAATGGGCTTGTCAGCAGCCCCCGCTCACCTTGTGGCTCCGGCGGCGGTGGCGCGCTGAAGGCAGGGGTGGGGGCGGGCATTGGCAATGAGCGGCCCATGTCCAAGGCAACTGCACCACGAGCGGGGTGGCCGAGAAGAACAGGGCGGGTGTCAAAAGTGCGTGGATCACAGCCCAGGCAGGCAACCAGGGACAGCTCTGTGCTGATGGAGAGCGGGCCCTCGGGGAATGCTGCCCAGGCAGCGGTGCCACACATGCACCCGCGGCGTCTGTGCTGCACCGTACGCGCTGGCTGCACAGAGAGATACTCACTCATGCGGGCTAGAATGGCGGCTTGCTCAGCGCGCAAGCGCTTGCGGTAGTCCCAGACAGGATCATACACCGCCGCGGGGCTGCTACGCACGCTGTCCAAAAGGTCGTCTGCCTGTGAAATTAGCCTTGCTGCCTCCCTGCTGACCAGGAGACCCATGCCGGGCAGCTGCTCATGCAGCTGGGGATGACGGCCCAGCGTGTGGGAGCGGCCAAAACCGGCGACGCCTGCTGGCGGGAGCGGGCGGCGGAGTGCCTGGGTGGCGGGCGCGGCTCAGCTCTCCAGCTTCCCTGCCGCGTGCTGGGCTGGCCGGAGTTTGGCTGGGGTCCCTGGGAGTCCGAGAGAGGCTGTGGCGCGGACGCGGCGACCTCAAGGGGTTTGCTAGTGCCACTTAGGCCAAATGGGGCACGAAAGGAGCAGCCAGATGGGCCAACGAGTGTAGGGGTTTTAGGGCAGGACGAGGGAAAGCCTTTTTTTTTTTTTTTTTTTTCCTTAGCATACGTTACACGCAGTACAGCGGTACGATGGACAGTGGAAGAGGTAAGAACATGCAACGCGACCAACCAAGTCGTGCTACTAGGCAGCGGGGTGTACCTGCTCCGCGTTTCATACAGAGCAGCCCAAGAAGCCTCAGCAAAGCTGGCACGCATGTGGTTCAGTCAGCAGGAGGAGAGAGGCACGCTGTGCAACGCGGGGCAGCGCATCCGGTGGGCTCGTGAGGCGCAGGCAGGGCGGAGGGTGTCGCAGCAGGACAAGAGCACAATGGGTGGCATGAAGGGGCGATGCAGGCATACAGAGGGGCAGTTGGGCAGGGCACTGGCAGAGAGCATCATGAGCAAGGGGGCTGGTGAGGCGCAGGGAGGGGCGGGGGGTCGCGGCAGGGCAGGGGAAGGCAAGAGGCGCGGTTGACACTGATGGGGCCGAGTAGGGGACACGTGGAAGGGGGGACGCAGGCAGGCCAGAGGAAACAAGAGGGGGAAGGGCTTAGTAGGGGAAGGGTGAAGGGAAGGGGAACAGGGGCACACGACAGACGAAGACAGCACGACACAGGCTGAGGAGCATCAGGTCAAGCTAGTGCTGCCCAACTGGTTTGCCACGTCATCCACATCCATGAGCGGGGAGAACGGGTTGGGCGCTGTCGGCAGTGTGGCTGCCTGTGCATACGTGGGCGCCTCGCCCTCAGCGCGCGCCCGGCGGTCTGGCGGCTGCGCTGACGGGTCAGTGGGGGCAGCGGCGGGGTGCTTGCCCAGCACCTGGCGCGGCGGCGCATGCTGCATGCGCGTCACCTTCAGAGTGTAAGACGCGCCGTCTGGGGAATCCACGATGATGACACGGCCCTCAGCAGGGATGGCAGTGACGCCGGGGTCGCTGGGCAGCGCTTTGACAAAGAGGGTGTGCACCACCGGCGCGCGGGCAGTGCCCAGGCTCTGGATGCCCTGCACCTCCTGCACGATGTCAGGAGTAAGCGCCGCTGTGGCAGCCAGCAGGGCAGCGCTAGGCAGCAGGCCAGGGGCGTGCAGGCGCAGGGGCACCGTGCCCGGGTGCGCGAGGGGAGAGGAGGAAGCGTGCGACACGGTGTGGCGCAGACCCGCCAGCAGGAACCGCTTGCCCACCAGTGCTGCCGCAGCGCCCTGGTCAGCAAGGCGGGCAAACACACTGTCCTGCCCAGTGGGCCTGGCTCTGGGCAGGCAGGTGGCTCATTGCATCACGCAGTGCAGCAGTGCGGTGCACCGCCGGCACAACAGCAGACTCGGGGGAGAACAGGACCGCATACGGCAGGGTGCCCTCAGTGGAAGGCAGGGAGACACGCAGAGCCCGCAGAGACATTGCAGCACCCACCACAGACGAGAAGGAACAAAGGACAACAAGGAGACTCACCATCGGGGGAAGGAGGGGTAGGCGCCAGGAACGTTCAGCGTCCAAGGAGTCCAAGGGGCGCAACACCCCCGTCGACGGTAACCCCCACCCCACCCCATCGCAGCCGCCCGCCCCCCCCCGGTCCAGCCCCACTCACCTGACCCTCTCACCTGTCACACCTGAAGGCAGGGAAGTCCTCACCCTGCAAGGGAGGAGGGCACAGGGACGCAACCCAACCACGGCGGCGCCGCCGCCCGCCAGCGGCAGGGGCAGCTGCCAGGGCAATCCCCGCAGCACGCCAGCTTTCCATGAGTGCACACGATGGGAAAGCCTGCTTGTGTGGCAGGGTGTACCAGCCACGTGGCACAGTCCC